>BGNK01002824.1:4762-22413 GCA_003297005.1 Symbiodinium sp. clade A Y106
TGAAGGATCGGAAGCTTCGCAGATGGCTACAAGCATCGTTCTGTGCTTAGACTGTTCGTTCGCAGACTTTTGTGGGAGCCTCGTCGATCTTCATTGTTCAACTCGTGTGGCGCCGGTGCGCGTGCGGGAAGGAGGCTGTATGAGGGTAGGAGTGTGATCATGAGACCAATGAGGAAGCCGCCGGGGCAGATTTGACAGTGTGGCTCTGAGTGTCTGAGTGTTGTTCACTGGTCGTTTCAGGTGTGTAAAGGTGTGTAGCAGCAGAGCAAGCACACCCCGCCTCCCGCAATCAATCTCGGCTGTATCATGCTGCTGATTGTCAGCGTTGTGTAGGATTAGGCCCTGTTTGCGTTCTGCAGAGTTGTATCGTTAGCGGATCGTGTTAATCAGCCGGCCGCCTGTGAGGTTGTGTTTGGCGGGACCTGCAAGCAGAATAGGTGTTAGGAGGAATAACAAAACACCCTTGTCACTTAGCAGCGACTTCCATATAATTCCATACAGCAAGACGGTATCTCTCGCATGTCTGGTCTCACAAGCACAAATAGGAAGTTGATCGAACATGACNAAAACACCCTTGTCACTTAGCAGCGACTTCCATATAATTCCATACAGCAAGACGGTATCTCTCGCATGTCTGGTCTCACAAGCACAAATAGGAAGTTGATCGAACATGACAATCTTCCCCCCCGTGAGCTATCCAACTATCGAATTCGTGGCTAATAGTGAATACCGGCATGCTGTTGTGTGTACGGCCGTAGTGTTAAGCTTGTCCCTGTCAAGGTTGAAGGATCGGAAGCTTCGCAGATGGCTACAAGCATCGTTCTGTGCTTAGACTGTTCGTTCGCNGGCATGCTGTTGTGTGTACGGCCGTAGTGTTAAGCTTGTCCCTGTCAAGGTTGAAGGATCGGAAGCTTCGCAGATGGCTACAAGCATCGTTCTGTGCTTAGACTGTTCGTTCGCAGACTGTTGTGGGAGCCTCGTCGATCTTCATTGTTCAACTCGTGTGGCGCCGGTGCGCGTGCGGGGAGGAGGCTGTATGAGGGTACGAGTGTGATCATGAGACCAATCAGGAAGCCGCCGGGGCAGATTTGACAGTGTGGCTTTGAGTGTTGTTCACTGGTCGTTTCAGGTGTGTAAAGGAGTGTAGCAGAAGCGCTGCAGAGCAAGCACACCCCGCCGCCTCCCGGAATCAATCTCGGCTGTATCATGCTGCTGATTGTCAGCGTTGTGTAGGACTAGGCCCTGTTTGCGTTGTATCGTTAGCGGATCGTGTTAATCAGCCGGCCGCCTGTGAGGTTGTGTTTGGCGGGACCTGCAAGCAGAATAGGTGTTAGGAGGAATAACAAAACCCTTGTCACTTAGCAGCGACTTCCATATAATTCCATACAGCACTCCCGTGAGCTATCCAACTGTCTACTTCGTGGCTAGTAGAGAATACCGGCATATTGTTGTGTGTACGGCCGTAGTCTCAAGCTTTTCCCTGTCAAGGTTGAAGGATCGGATGCGTCGCAGATGGCTACAAACATCGTTCTGTGCTTAGACTGTTCATTCGCAGACTTTTGTGGGAGCCTCGTCGATCTTCATTGTTCAACTCGTGTGGCGCCGGTGCGCGTGCGGGGAGGAGGCTGTATGAGGGTACGAGTGTGATCATGAGATTTGTGGACCATCTCCGTCCTCGCCTTGATGCCGTAGGACGTCGCTTCGTCCATTGGCAGTGCAGCGGTGACGCTCTTGACAGAACCCGAGTCATCTGACTTCGGGGTGGATGCACGCGGTCTCGCGGGAGATCCGCTACCTGCGGCATCCTGCGGCTGGTGCTTCCATGTCAGGCCTGTCCTCAGATAACACAGAAGCGGTAGCAGCTAGAGCGGGGTGCTTCCTCAGCGTGGCTGTCGTCGCTGTCGTCTGGGTCGATACCTTCATCGCCCTTGGCCGGCGATCTCGTTTTCGCACGAATCGCGTCTTCGAACTGCCGCTTCTAGTCTCCAAAGGAGTACTGGAGTAGGAGGATCGAGAAAACCGAAGTCCCGCGACTGACATGACGAAAGGCAGAAGGTGAATTCGGGAGTCTGCGCAGGGGTCGATACAAGGCTCGCCGAAGCCTCACGAGTCTACCTGCTACTCGGTCCCGCTCGGCCGGTCCAAAAAGGGGACCGGCTCCGCTACCAACTTGAAATTGGTCGAACTCTTCCCAATGCACTGCGAAGCTACACTGTATGCTCAAGGGCCCGACAGTGGGGGTACAGGAAGATACACATTCACAACCATGGTCACTACAGGCGAAACAGAGCTGGAATTCAGACTTGGGTTTGAAGTCTTCGTTTTCGGATGGGTTCGAAGTGACCTCAGGCATCCTCAGGCCCAGAGGCTGTCCCATGGTAGACGAATCTGATTTAGAAGTTTGCCGTCAGTCCAAACTGGGCCTCTGCTTGGGTTTTAGCCACGGAAGAAGTCAAGTCGCAGTGTAGGCTCTGAGAACAGTGCTCGCCTTTCTCGGTGACAGTGCCCGCAACGGTGGTGTCCTGCAATGTTGGCTGCTGCGGAGGCTCTTTGCGATCTGAAACTTCGCTGCACCTTGCGGCGACAGCTCAGGTGGCTGCCCCGAAATGATCGTGACCTTGTCTTGGCAATGGATAGAACGGAGTTTCTAGCTGGGGACGTCTTGCACTCCATGTCGAGGATGGAACATGGTGGACATGCCTACGAAGCTGCTTTCGCAGGTGGTCCGTCGAATGACCAGTTTCTTCGTTAATGACAGCCACTTGAAAGTTCAGCGAGGGACTTCGTTTTGCCGTTTCCCTGTGAGCTGTTCAGCATTATGGTGCGTGGGCGCTTTTGTTTGACGGCAGATGGTCTTGGCCTTGCATCATGGAAACTTGGCATTTGGCCGCTTGTGGGTAGACTCGTTAGACCGGGTCACGATCTGTCCAGTTGTCAGCAAGCCGGAACGTTCTTCTGGGCATCGCAGGTTTTACCTTCAAGACGTGGGTAGGGCAAGCATACCTCGGCGCGATGCTGTAACACCTCGATCCGACGGACTGCTTTGCATTCGATGGCGTTGGTCATTATTCACTACAAGTCTGGAATGCCGTTCGGGACAGAACATCTTTCTTACTGTTGCGCACTCATGTTCTCGAGCTCATCTTTTCGATCGCAGCTGGCTTATGCAGCACACATAGCTTTCGCTGGTCAACAAAGATCCGCGAATTCACACATCGTATATTATTCACGACAGCCCAAAGACGCCCCATGCCCATGCTGTCGCCTGCAGTCCTAACAAAGCATCACTTTCCCAAAGATGTGCAAAACGTTTCCGGAGACGTGCCATCGCTCCAGCGTCCTGCAGCAGCTGGAGACCTGGGTGTGCCCTGGCGCACGTGAGCGCTGCTTTTCTAGATGATGCCATGATGTTTCAGCTTGCGTCCGAGGCAATTCCCAGCCCATGCCCAGCTTCTTTTTGTGGAGAAGCTAGCCCTGGAGCTCTCTGAGCAGTTGGACGTGGCAGGCGATGCCTCGTCCAGCCAGTTTGCTTCAGTTGTCTGCTAGCCTGGACTTCTATGTTCTACTGCTCCGCCAACGAACGGAGTAAGGTGCGGCGCGGTATCAGATCGCAATGAGCATCAACTGTCGTCAGCATTCCCGCATGCTGCCTTGGTGTACATTGCCACGGAGAATGGTGAGCGCTGTTCTCAGAGCTTACGATGCGCTTGCTTTTGTGGTCTGCTAGCCTGGCTTTGCAGCTTTGCTTTGCCAAAGCCATTGCTGAAGGCTAAAGCGCGAGAGCTGCGGCTCCGCTTCCACCCGGTCGGGTGCATCGGAGGACAGCTTGGAAGAGCAGCCTGTGATGAACTTCTGCAGCAGCCCGCCTCAGCTTCTACTCGGTCGGGCTCGTCGCAGGACGGCTTGGAGCAACAGCTGCCGGGTTGCAAAGATCTTGATCTTGGCAATTTGTCACATCCGAGTCCTTCAGCCGCCTGAACTTTCGCCTCAAGGTGCAGTGAAGTTTTAGATTGCGATGAAGTTCCGCAGCACGCCTCCGCTTCTACCTGGTTGCACTCGTCGCAGGACCGCTTGGAGCAACAGCTGACGGGTTGCAAAAAGATCTTGATCTGTGCAATTTGTCACATCCAAGTCCTTCAGCCGCCTGAACTTTCGCCGCAAGGTGCAGCGAAGTTTTAGATTGCGATGAACTTCCGCAGCACAAAATCCCCTGTTAAGCCCTCGCCCAAATCTAAACCCAGAACGTAGCACCTGGTATGCTTCTGGATGCCAGAACCAGGTAGCTTGGCATTTGGCCCCAAGTTGGGTCAAGTCAATGCAACTCTGCAGCCTCGCCACTCCATCCACCCACATCTCGTGCAAGCGTCACTGCGGATGGGGAACCAGGACGGGGAACACGCTGCATGCAACCTTCGATCAAGCACGAACAGCCACACAGTCCAAATTCTGGGGCTGGCATCTACCGCGTCTGGCTGAACAATTTGGATCCTGGTCTGTAGTTCTAATTCTATTCAGCGAGTTCGACAAAACCGCCATTTCAGAAGAAGACTCCTGATGGCTGCAGCATGCTTCCGAGTAAGTTGCTGGCTGGGTCGTTTACGTTGGAACACCCGACGAATCCCAATAACCTGGAATCGTAAAACAAAAACCCTCAACCGTACAGTCTTATAGCCGAGATCTGAACCATCAACCCACAAACCAAAAGCACTTATGCTTGAATCCTAAACCGTGAACTTTAGACTTTAGTTCCCCAAACCCTACGTTGGGACTTGTTGCTGTGCAGTGGAAGTGGAGCTGCTGCCACCAGGAATCGCGTCGTGAGGCTTGCATGAAACAATCTGCCAGGTTGCTGCGGCCATGCCTTCTGCTGGTTGACAGCACAGAAATGGTTGTAAAAAGCGGCCGTCCAGTGGATTTGTCAAGAGCTCATGGGTGCTGTAAGCATGTACATATACATGTAAACATGTGTGCACACAAGTACAAAAAAGTGCATATACATGCATAAACATGCACATACGTAGATATGCATAATTATGCATACATACGGATACCTGAACATACTGAACATACATACGCATACCTACATGACCATACATATACATACTTTTACACACATACACATGCACATACACATACGCATGCACACACATATGCACATACACATACATATGCACATGCACATGCAGGTCGCGTGCCTAAAAACGCACATAAATTGATGCAGACTAGTTACTTATACGCACAGACATACACACATGTCCACACGAGCATGTTTACACATATGCACAACAGAAACGTTTAAAGGCACAAACCCTTGGCACTCCCGACCTGATACGTCAGATGCCCGAACGGCTGCTTACCGCAAATTGGGAATCATATGCGACTTCCCCGCACGCCGTCTGCTCCACATCGTCTTGTGCAGAACATGAGCACAAGCTCCGACGAGTTTGGTGTTCGGGCAGGTCTGAGATCAGCTGCACGTGATAGAATCTGGTAGAAGTGTCCCCTTCGGTTGTGTCAAGCCGTAGAGGGTGATCCGTATTGCCGTGCCACTTGTCACCAAGCCCTGGCTACAGGAGGAGGTCGCCAGCAGGCCCGAGATGTGGAGCCGGGAGATTTTGTATGGTTACAAAGAAGTCGAAACATAGGAGATTTAGGCTCCCAAAATTAAAGCACAGACGAACAAACCTTGGTTTTTTGCAGTCTGGGTTTATGGCTCGGTGTGTGGAGTTGGAGGTTTAGTGTTTCAGGTCAGGGCTTGGGACATAGGGCATAATCGACGTAAGGTCTTCATGTTACATTGCAGGTTGAATTGGAGTCGTGTGGAGTTTGGCCAGGGTTTGCATGGCTTGCAAGGTATTTGACTGGGCCTTTTTGCAACTTCTGCATAGTCGTTCGCTCTTAGTCTCTGTCTTGCTTCGCGCATGCTGACTGTGGCATGCGCGTTGCACGCATTGAAGTGAATAGTCGAGCGTCTTGCGCCAGATAGATGCAGTTAGGATCTTGATACGCAGTTGAAGGCTCTGAAGCCCGAATGCGTTGTTGCAACTTCTGATCTCGTCAGTCGTTCATGGCTCCCGGCATCCACCCGACAGCTCCAGCGCCATGAGGCGGCGAACTGATTGCTGAGAGGATGGTTCAGGGCTCTTGGAAGGATCCCTGCAAGTTCGAGGAAGTGGCAAGGTCGGGTGATGTTAGGTCTCGGGAGCAAAGGTGATGGATACCTTGCACACTTGCACTTCAGGGCATGTCCGATGCCAGGTGCCAGTTCGCTGACAGCGCACACCGTGCTGCCAGGACCACAAATAGTGGATTCAGGTCGGACTTGCTTTCTTTGAGGTCTCGGGCTAGGGCCTCATGTGAAAGTGTTACATGTAGACTGCACTGGCTGACTATTAGTTGCGATGTCAATGGGCTCAAGCTGCGCCGCCCTGCGTCGTGAACCCTGAATCCTACTCGTAGGTTGTATCTGCCGCTGTATCCAGTTTCGCAAGCTGCCCGTAAGTCCCGTTGTCGACTGAGCGCACGAATCTCTGAGTTTGTGCAAGATTCTGCTCGGACAGGGATTAGCTAGGTGGGCCAAGATTACTTGTACTGCTACACGGTCGCTTGTACAGACAAAGAGGTTTCGAGCACGCCCCAGAAACAGCCCTGTAAGGCACTGCAAGGATCACCGATAAGCCCACGATGTTCTCACGGACTGGAAAGAAGATTGTATCTAAGGCTGACGAATTTGTTCAGTAGAGAGTACTCCTTGCCCTGTCTAACTGTGCTGCCTGACCGCCCGCTTTTCTCAAGAAACGCTCGCGGGTAGAGAACACGCCCGGCGGCCGCAGGGGGCTTCGAGGCAGCAGGGAGAAAAGTCCATGTGCAACATGCCTGAACTGAAAGCCCTCTGGGCAAGGGATTCGGTTCGTGAGAGCAGAGTACAGTTGCACGAGCTTTGGGGTGATAGGTTGTGGAACCAGTTCTTCCGACGCAGTGCCGCCATTAGAGGGTCTTTAGAGTCTTTCAGGCTCCGAGTGTTTACATTCGGCGCTCACGCGCAATTCAAGAGATGAATGGCGCCATCATTGACTTGCCAGGTCATGGATTTCGATCTTCAGACAACTGAGGCCGGGCGTAGGATAGCACAAGAATGTTTGGCCTTAGGAGTCGAGAGGTGCCGATATCAAGTGTCTGGTGAGGTAGCATCGCTCGAGCTGTTATACTGTTTCAGGAGAGACGAGATAGCATGTCACAGACTCTGGGCGATGGTGGGAGCTCTTGTCTTCCCGCCGCACATTTAGGCGAAAACGAGCAGACCCCACATCGTGAGAAACCAAACCCGAGAGTTTGGCGTCCCAGCGCTTTCTGAATTGTTTGGGGAAGCCATCGACTCAAAGCTGACGAACCCGGGCTTGAACCTCCAAGCCCCAAGCCCGATGTTCGTTACCCATGCTGACAGTCCTGGTGTTTTGGGGAGAAGTACGATGGAGCCCACACCAACCATGAGGGTCATGGCTTCTGTGCTTTTTTCCCAACACCTTGGCGCGAGCCAGCTGAATCGAGGAAGTGTCTTCGTGCTGCCGTCAAACTGCATCCGTCCGAACTGCCACTTGCTGCGCCCTGCAGAGCTGAACGACACATTGATGTGAGAAAGACTCTGCGACTGAAACTCCGAGCCCAGCAACTCTGGTATTTAGGGTGTTTGAGTGAAGGCCAATGATAAAGACCCTACATGAACGGTGACGTGGTCAAAAGAGTTCGAAGGTGGCGAACCTCGGTCAACGCCAGCGCAAGGCATCCTGGGTTTGGGGGAATGAGGTTGTAGGGTTTCATAAGGGTGTTATATAGGGGGATTAACGGCGTTTACATATCTTTTGCCACTCCCTCGGTCAAGGTTGCGGGAGCTTCTGCTAGATCCTGAGGCCATGTTCAAAACGCAATATCAACAATGAGACCCTTAGTGGACCATGAGTTGGAAAAAAGCAGTCATGTTGTTGTTCATGGAATAATAAGCAGGACCTATTCAGTGTCTCACCCTTCAACCCATGGAATCTGACAAGCACAGGCAAAGGTGCCACAAAGAAGGTCAGAGCGCTAGAAAAGACGCATGAAAGGTCGGGTCGGGGCGCTCTTGGAGCGGCTCTGGAGGGCACGTGATTCGATCATGATATTCCTCTCCTGCACTATACTGCACTGTGCAGCAAACAGAGCTTCTTACGTCCTGCATCTTTCAAGTTGCCTTGGTGGGTTCAAGTCCTCCGACCACCGGCCTGTGATTCGCCCGAGGCACCACAGGGCTTCTCTGCAGCCGCGTCTGAGAAGGCTTTCATCAGGCAGGTGTTTTTTGGGTGTTGCTGCTGTCGGAGTCCGAATGTTCACGAGAATCGCTGTGGAGGAAGCAAATTGGGGACCGTGCAGCTGCTGGCGGTGATGACGCTCGTCCTGAGTGGGCAGAGCTAAGAAGGGTTTCCTCAGCCCCGCAGAGTAATCGGTGTTCAGCTTGCTGGCTGCAACGACAGTCGACATCGAAGCGTCAATATCGAAGCCCCAGTTATACCATGAGGAGGGCTGAGGCTTCGATGCGCCTTCTACACAACAACTTCCAAATCTTCGTCGGCGGAACAGCGCAGCACGAAAGGCAACAAGCCTTCGACATGCCTTCTGCAGCAAGCCCAACCCCCAGAAGAATGCAGCACGAAAGGGGTCAATCCTGCGAACGGCACGAACACCTCCTGTCCCTTGCATAACAACCCCGTACCGGTACCACGACCAAAACCATGGAGCCAGAAAGGGGTCGCAACACCTCACCAAATGCCACAGCGCATAGTACATGTTGAAGACAAGCACAAACTACAACAATTGAACTTGAAGCCTACACAGCTCATCTCCTAAGGACACCGTGGCGATCAAGCCAGAGCTGCCGCCAGAGTGCAAGTCCCGGCACTCAGCAGCGCTTTGGGGAGTTCTGAGATGTCAGGGTCATTCTGCAGAGCTCCAGGGAGTCTAGAATCTAGAACTGGGATTTTCAGGCTCTTCCTCCACAATAAGCTGCCGCCAGCTGGTCAGCGCTTCTGCCAGAGTCAGTGCTGGTCATGAACGCAAAACTGCTGCAAAAGAGTTTCAGTTTCAACTCTGGTCAGTTTAAGCCTTGCGCGGGATGCATCCTGCCAGTTCCTGATTTCGGTAGTTCATATCTGCACAGACAGCCCGAAATGCGAAGAGTCAAGAGGCCACACAGCTTCGACAAGATCTGCTTCAAGGACAGAGTTTTCAGGGTGTCCGATTTGGCAGTGAACTGTTTGCAAGGACTTCCGGAAGAGTAAAGGATTAAGACATCTACTCTAAACTACACACGCAACAAGACCCTAAACGCCATAGCTGCAGACCCTATTCAACGCGATCTCTGTCCTCAGGACTACAAAGCAATGGATGGCCCTTGGTTCGTTTGTGCCGGAGGCTCGGTGCAGCGTCCCTCTTCCAAGAAGGCTATGCCTGCGTGGGTTTCGGGTTTATAGTGTTCAGGATGATAGCAGCACCTCACGACGAACCTTGCTAGTTTAGCGAAGCATTTGTGTCTCAATCGTGTTGCATGCCTTCGCAGAAACTACAGTAAACTTTGAGACGCGTGTCCTGAGCCAGTCCATAGACTTGTGCTGAGCAAAATGTCAAACGCCCCACTTCCTGCAACCTGAACTGGCCCGGTGCCCCTCTGAACCTTCCCCGACATTGCCCAGGCGCATCGCAAGTGAGAAGGGTTGCCGCCTTGGCTCATGGAGCCCAAGTTGGGAACAGGGGCTGAGAACGAGTTTCGGATGGGTTCCAGATAGGATCGCAAGAGAGTGGCAGAACCAGTCTGGGTTAGTCTCTGACATTTCGCCGGTCTTGTTCTAAGACCGTTGGTCGCACGGCTTCGTTTCAAGCTGCATGCGCTTGGACAGTTGCAGTCGGCCTTCTGTGTCACTGTGTGCCGCCGTAGGAAGTGAGGCTTCAAGGTTCCTACTTGGGTTGGCTGGTGCCGTGTCTTGAGATCTCTGCTCCTGTCTTTCATCAAGGCATGGCGCCCAAAGACAGCTTCTTCTGCGAATGATGTCCTTAAGACAGCATCCTAGAATTTAATTCCAGTGTCCCTGATTTCAGTACATGTGCAGCTCACACGTTGAGAAGTCGACACAGAAACGACAAAGAGCAAAGAGAGGCAGAGAAAGGAGGCACTTCTTCACTCCGAGGATTGCAGTCGTAGGATCAAATCAAATGCTCCAAAGCCGGAGCCATGGACTTCAGCCAGTCCCTGTTTCTGCAGAGCAAGCGGCTGGCGATCGAATGGCTGCTCTCCTACCTTCAAGTGGGTCGTCGATAGAGATGAGGCTGTTGGCGGAAGTCTTCTCCACGCGATTTAGGCTGAACATCGAAAGCTGGAATCGAAAGTTGGAGGCTTCTGGGGCACCGTTTCGCGCACTTCGGTCATAATCCTCGCCTGACAACTCAGGAAGTGCAAGAGCATGGACGATGCAGGCACGGCTGGCAGAAAAAGACACTCCTGTGAGCTCCAGGACCCGAGAATCTTTGGAGAAGGCGGAGGAACAGGTGCTAGCAGGACTTTGTGTAAACATGTGTGCTTCCTTCTTTGCCATCTTGGGCATGATCACAGTTCCGGAGCGTAGCTCCGGGTGACGGATGTCTTTGGTCTAAGACATTTAGATTTAGATTGCCTGGATCTGTTCGTCAGAAAGGTGCATTGCGGTGGTGCCAATGGGCCAGTCGTGCCATTCCAGCCTTTGCAGACTCAGCTGCACTGAAGTCTCCGGAGTATGGGGTGTGCTTACGGAAGCCTGACTGAAAGCATGAGTTGAACCTTATTCTTAAGCCTGGCTGTCATGTCGTGCTTGTAACTTGTATCCCGTGCCCAGCCAGCACTCGGAGACCCATGTAGACCTTTGACACCATCTAGCGAGCCCACATGCCACAACGTGCCCCGTCCATGGCTTTGTCTCGAGCTGCCAAGCTGCTTTTTGAGTGATGAAAGCGTTTTAGGTACACGAGAAGCAGCTGAGAAAACCGGCAGAGGACTCGAAAGCGGACTCCAGGTTGGTGTTGGTGTCGTGGTATGCGGGCCGTTGGGCCGTTGGCCTGGCGAAAACAGGGAACCTAGGCAAGCAGACGGAATATGGAAGCCCTAGAGCCCCAAAGCCAAATTGGAACATATTCCAGATCGTGGTAGAGTTTGCACTCTGCATCTGCAGCTTGAGACAATTTCGGGCTTCTGCTCGATGCGAACGGAGCATCTAAGAGGACACTCTCCTGGCAGCGAGCATCGTGGATTTTTCCGGAAACAACATCGGAGACAAAGGCCCCAGCAGTGCTTGTGGCTTGAGGAGTCGAAGATGCACTTCTTGGACTTCGGGTAGAGGGCCATTGGAACAGAGAGCGGGCGTTTGTTCTGCCAGCTTCAGAGGTGGTTCGAGATGAGCTGATCTCATTACTTAAGGGGAGGAACGGTGTGTCTGGCCAAATGGGTGTTTGTGAAGCAGAATAAAGGGAGCTGCGTAGGGTACCGAGACGACCCAGAAACAGTGTCGAGCTAGTGTGATCGACAGCGCCGGCCATGCAAGACTCTCGAGCTTTCAGCAGCTCCTTCCGCTCAACACCTCACAGATGGTACCAAACTGTGCACTCAACAGGCTCCAGCACTCTCCCAGACTCTGATCTCTGATCACATGTGTGCGTGTGTGTGAGTGTGTGTATATTATATATGCATATATATATACATACGTACAGACGTATATACTATATAACTTTATAACTTGACATGTATGTATTTACATACACAGATGTGTGCGTTTTTTCACAACTAGTTAATCTGCACTAGGCTGCATCCAGCTGCATCCGACAGGGATTCAGTGCCACGAGAGAGAGAGAGAGAGAGAGAAAGAAAGAACTAGGTATACACGTAGCCCTCGTGCTCTTGTTCTGGTTTCAGCGCCTTCTCAGGGTGCCACGGCATCCTGTCACTGCTTTTTGAGCACCCTGGCATTGTTGCTGGTGGGACTTTTGCGAGATGGTTCGGGAGTTCCTCCAACTATCGGAAGATTGCAAGACAATAAGTCATGACGTTAGGGGCCAAGTCGAAATTTCACCCGTCCCAACGTTTCTTTCTTGACCTGCCCTGAGGCTGCGCATCGCTGCAGATAAGCTCAAGCTGCACAAGCGACTCGGCACAGCTTAGGCGGCACGCAATGCGTCATGCTTCGAGCTTCCTCTGCGGCGGTCTCCTGCCAAAGTGGTTGAAGCCACGTGCGCCGAACACAACGTCGCAAAAGCCAATGAGTGTCTTGTGACTTCGGCGGCATACACCTCCTTGTTGGCATTCGGTGTCTTGTAAGAATGCTGCGACGAAAGGTTTTGCTGAGATCTTGCGCGTGCATTAGCAACCTCAATGACAGCAACAGCGAAGTGATGAAACCAGCCGAAGAAGTTCAACAAACAAGGAAGAGGGTCAACATCACTTCTTAGCAGCTGACGCTTGACGGCCTGACCCATGTTCCACACTCTACTGGTAGTTTCGCTTCCCCAACTATCATGTCAATGTGTGTATATGCATGTATTCGTGCACGTATGTAAGTAGACCTGCACCGTACACATATGCAGATGCGTGCTGATGCCGCTAGTTCATTCATTCACATATCTCTTCGCGTATCGTATATCTAGCAGTACAGCATCTTGTGAAGTGTTTTGTACCGGCGTCACGTGCCTCGGTGATGCTTGCAGGCATGCCAGCTGTCCCTTGCTGTTGTTCCTGTCAAGTCGGTAAGCCCAATCAGATTTCTTGGTTTCGCGCGTCTGATGAAAATGGTCTCATGACGTGAAGGTTTTGCGTGGGTCGCTTGTCAAGTTGCTCTACGAGCGCATTGCTAGCCGCTGGCATACAGGTCCCACGAAAAGTATTAGATTGTCAATCGTGCCCAGTAACCATGTGCAAGTCCCGAGACACTAATTCCGGCTCCAACATCCTCACCCCTGGACCCGTTGAACTGCCCGAGTCTCCACCCCATTGAACTGGAAACCATTGCAGGAATTTGCTCGGCAGAGCAGCGGCTCAGACACTGATGCATTTCTTGGGCCGTACAGCTGCTTGGCCACAATGACCTATACGGACCCCGCATGGGGGCGCAGGGTTCGAGCCAGTAGGTCACCGGTCCCACGGACCAAGGAGCATCCGCTGAACGAGCTACATCTCTCGCACAATTACATCACGCGAGAGGGGGCCGTCGACATCCTGAAGGGTGTTGCGACTCGGCTCTCGACGACTTCGTTCAGCAGCTGGCTATGCACTGCAAACGTATGGCCGTGGTAGCAATGGTAGCACTCCGCGTTGACATACAGAGTTTTAAGATGAATCTCGAGGGTGAAGAGGCAGAGAGACGGTGGCCGGCAGTCGACACCTTCCAGGGAGAGCCTTAAAGCTGTGGGTGGGATGTATCCGAAGGCCACACATAGCATCGAGGCCATCAATCATAAGCACTCAACGAATAAGTGCTGTGCGCTCCATCACAGATCTTTCACTGTCAACCCAGGGCAAGCCTTGTGCCTTGTGCCAAAGCTTAGGCATGGAACCCCCGATATCCTGGGACGCTGTGTCTCCGCTGCAGATCAAAGTTGGTCCTCACCCAAATGCCAATGCCGCTACATTCTGAGTTGCTCGCTGCAACGCGGAGGCGTGACAGCGTCGGCCGCCTGAAGTATGTGCCTCTGTGGCTACGGTTGGCGCCCTGGCTCAAGAAAAGGTTTCTGATGAAATTGAAGGAAACGGATGGTGACTGCTCCGCTCTTCCGCAGAGGTATAGAAGTTTAGCACGGGAGCGGATGCACGCTTTATGAGTTCAATTCACACCGGCAGCCGGGCCGGGGGCTGAGGAGTCCAACATGATCTCCGACCCAGAGGGCCTCCTCATCCAAGCAGAGTCGCCTAGATCAACTTCTGAAGCCCACATCGACTATTCCGTGAAACCTAGGACCTAGTCCTCGATTCCAAGACTCTTTCGTATCTATAGCCTCCGAAGCCGCAAGCTCGGTCTTCTTGTCAGACTGGCATGCTTGGCCGCAGCCCCTCCGAAAGGGAAACGGCATGGCAGCTCTGAACAACACTCAGGCGCAAAATGCAAGATGCTCGGCGGACAGTTGCCGAAGGACTGAACATGTTCATGAGTTGGATCGATGGCCAGCTTGGGCATTGTTGGGTCTCCGAGCTGTCGAGTCGAATGTTCGAGTCTTGGCTTCATTGCTGACAACGAGGAGCTCATCAGACCTGAGGTCACCCAACTCACCCTGCAATCGCGAGCTGAGTGACCCTGCTCGGACGGATCGCCATTTCGAGGGCTTCATTCGGGGCTCTAGGCTCTAGCCTGGCTGTTGTGAAGTTCCTGCATCCGACATGAGAGTTCACTTTGACAGGACACCACGTAGCAGTCACCTCCGACAAGGCGATCTGCGAGATTAGCGACATCGCGGCGGGCTATGGGCTGAGCATCGTCTGGGGAGGGTCCTTCGAGTCTCCGGTCTTTCAGCATACTGCAAAGCTGCGAAACTGCACGCCGACCTAACAAACGAAGTAGCGTTAGCAGACTTGGATCAATTAGGGCTGGAGTTCTAGTCTGTGGGAGTGTCAGGTACTCAGGCCATGCGCAGTGGTGGTCTTCTTGATCTTCCGACACCCAAGCCGTAAGCGAACTGGGTGCGGCCGAAGTCTTACAAGTAGCCTCGAAAACAATTCAAGCTATAGTCCCCAGCTCCGCTGAAGGCTGCAAGTCCTGC
Organism: Symbiodinium sp. clade A Y106; assembly: GCA_003297005.1. NCBI lineage: Eukaryota > Dinophyceae > Suessiales > Symbiodiniaceae > Symbiodinium > Symbiodinium sp. clade A. Next base: position 19,556 of record BGNK01002824.1, read on the forward strand.
AGGCCCTTGAGGTGGACGCTCCAGTTATGCATGGGTGCAAGAGGTTCCCAGCGTTTGGAGACGCCCACCCCTCGTCCCCTATGGTCTATGTTTTCGCGCTCCAATCTAGATGCTTTCCAGAGCTTCTGAGCACCCAACACCCTGCAGCCGAACCCTGAGCCTTCCTCCAGGCCGGCAGCTGCAGATCCAATTAGCAGCAGAACCCGCAAGGCTGTTTCAGCCCTACCCTTCATAAATGCAATTAAATCAGAAGACTTATAAGCCTTGTCTAGTGCAAAACCTAATCTTGTTTGGTTCTGGGTCCACTACAGGCTATTGCTCTGCGACGCGGTGTGATCATGCCCACGGTACTCACTGCGCGATGGTGCACCTTACGTACCCACGTCTCTTGACTTGCAAAGCTGGATCCGAAGTCAGTGTGCACCCAAGTTTTTCCGGACAGACTGACTCTGTCTCTCTCTCTCTCTCTCTCGCTTTTTCTCTCCTTCCCTCCAAGAGTATGCCCGATGCTATGAGTGCCGCCCAAAAGACGCACATGTTGCAGTCAGGATCCGTCAGTGACCGTCAAGCTATGGAAGCTCCCCGGTCCCACCCCGTTGCCAACACTGCGCCTGAGGACAGCAACGGCTTCCCTTGGCATCTCGTCCGCAAGTGCTTCACCGACAGCCGAAGGCCGATGAGCCATTCGTGTCAGTTCCTTCCCTGGGCAGGAAAAAGTCAAGGTTCCAATGGAGGCCGGGGAGAGGGGGGGGGGGTTGCAGAAAGATCCTTCGACTAACGTCACGGTGGTCACTAGGGCTATCACGCCTTGGAGGTTTCGGGGTAGGGAAGTGGATCCTGACCACGTCTTGACAAATCGCCATTGCCATAGCGAGTTGAGAAGTCCTTCCACCAATCAGCACCACAAACTGGCCAGGCAAAAGCCTGGCAGGACCGCCCAAACGAGGCCGGCCGACAACTGCAATGACATGCATACAAACATACATACAAAATACAAAATACAGACAGACAGACGGACAGACAGACAGACAGACAGACAGCCAGACAGAGAGACACAGACAGACAGACAGACAGACAGACAGACAGACATTGTTTCTTTTTCGATTGGATCAGACCTGTAAGGCGGAATCTGTGAAAGGGTTGCAGAATGTCCATCAGTTGCTTGCGGAACTACCCCAAAACCGTCGAGCTTCGTTGGCACCGCCAGGCGTCCTTATGGACCCTGGGTGGTCCGAAAGCGCTGCCGCCTTCGCTGCCCGAGCCGGTTTAGAATTGTTCTCTTTCCGGCTCCACTTTGTCCATAGCTTCGGCCCTGAAAGCTTGGTGCCATCACTGCATCCAGGCGGCCACCGAAATCGAGCGCCGCAGAAGCCTTGAGCGGCGCTCCACCCAAGAAGGCTCGAGCCGGGTGTTGTGTGGCCGTTCTCCGGGAGGCTTTGAACCGGTCCGGTAGGTGAGCGATCCAGCCAGGCAGGGGACTTGTCAGACAGCGGGGCGACAGAGCAACTGCGGGGACAGGAATATACCGTGGGCAGGAGCCTGACTGAGCAATGAGCAACTTCCCTGCTTCTTCACGAAATTGAAAGTGTGGCAAGACAACACTGCGGACTGCCGTCAATTCAGGACTTCGACAGCAAACCGGGCAAAAGTAAATCTGTTTTTCAAACGCTTGCCCTCCTGCCCGGCATTGGCCAATAAGGGGTTGTACGATTCAAGGGCGATCATAGGCCCTGCAGTTAGGCGGTTTTACTGTCGCCGCAAATGCACGGTGGATTTTGAAGCCCAGACACCCCCAGCTTTGCCTGTGTATGACTTGTCCCTGCGAAGAAGAGGTGTGTGATTGAAGGTGTCGTCAGAAATGCGCGGTCTCCGGCGCAGCAGACCTCCCTTTTGCCCCGCCCCCCNCCCCCCCGGCTCAGAGGAACACCGAACCGTTCCTTCGGAGGCTGTCCCAGCAGATCCCTGGACGAAGGCGGAGGCCAAGAAGGCTTCTGCCGCCGCAGCTCCGACAGTTCCCGAAGAGGCAGCCGGCCAATGCGAGATGCTGCAAGACGTCGAGTGGCTTTTCAGAGTACTCAAGCACAAGACCCACCTCGCCAAAGCCTCTCGCGACACAATCGGGTTCTTCATCAGCAAACCTGGTAGGGTGCCTTCCAGCCCAGTCGTGTGTTGGTTGGACCCTCTTCTGCAGCCTTGCAAGAGTTCAGAAACTCGCTTTCCGGATGCACTGTTTCAACAGGTTGTCAAAGTCTACGACTTTCCAAGCTCTGTAACGAACGGCCCCGGGCCCCCCCTGGCCCTTTAGACTTCAGAGAGGAGAGCCCCTGGGATCCGATGGGCGACGCTGCCAGTGAAGTCGATTTGCCACCTTCGCTGGGCAGATCAATGCTGCTAGTCCACGCCCCTGGGCTGCAGCGCGGGAAGGGTGACTTGAAGCGACGTCTCTTCTGCAAGCCCTTTGCATAGCAGGGTTCGGAGCTGAGCAGTTGCTGCTACTGCTGCTACTGGGTAGGAGGGTTAAGTCGTCTCACCTTGTGTAAAGTCGTCTCGCGCGGGCGTGCACATGGGGATTCCGCATACAAGCTCGTAAGAGCATCTAGCTGGAAGTCATCTCACCCNAAACCCGAACTAAAACGCCAAGCCCTACTCCACATATGCATGGATGTGTTTCTCAAAAATCGTCTCGCGCGGGCGTGCACATGGGATTCTGCATACAAGCTCGTAAGAACATTTGGCTGCAGGTCATCTCACCCCGGCAAGCACATGGGGATTCCCATAGCGCAGCTGAGTGCTTTGGAAAGTAGTCGGGATTGCAATCGTGTGCGACCTCCAACCGACGAAGCTTGACTGAGTATTCT
>BGNK01002824.1:22887-60030 GCA_003297005.1 Symbiodinium sp. clade A Y106
GATCCCAGTGTGTGAGTCGACTTTTTGCGGATGGGTCGACTTCGCGCGAATCTGGGCGTGAGCTTGGGGGGAGCCGACTTCACACAACCTGCGTCGACTTAACCCCGGCACCCAGTACTTGATCAGCAAAGCGTGGGGCTTTTCGACGTCATTCAGTTGGTTGAGTTGATGCCGCAGAACCGTCGAAGTCGCCCAAGGTTGGACCCCCGGGTCTCCAAGCCCCCGGCATCAATGTCGAGCCGCTCTCGAAGCTCTGCTGCACCGCAAATTCCCGATCCACTTGGGAACTGTGTTGCAGTGCAGCTCCTTGGCGATGGACCTTTGCTCGTTGTAGGTGTCAAGCATGTTGCAGTCGCCACAGTGTAGGTGTTTGCACCTCTTAATTCTGGGCCAGTAGTCATAGCTGTGAACCGAACACCGCACAAGCTATGCCGCGAGTGCCCGTTTCAAGCATAGCTTTGGCTTTTAACTTAACCCGATTTGTTGCTTGCCATGGTGGCGGAGTCTCCTTGTCCAGTGCTGGCATCCGCAGGTCCTTTGTCAGTTGCTTGCTGCCTGCCTGCAACCCGCATCGTCTTGATTCCGAGGTGTCGCAAACAAGCTCCTTGCCTTGTGTCCCCTGCAGAAGCACATCCGTAGAACTATGTGCTCCAGAACACCAGCCCAGGAAGCGTCCTCCAGAGGCGGCTCCGAAGCATGCCTGGCAGACTGCCGACGTCAAGCAACCACCCTGCCTCCTGGCCCGCAATTCAGGCCGTCGTAGCTGAGCCCAACCCCAAACTCTCTAATCAGAGGGCTCTGCCTACTTCAACTCCCTCGGCAACTCGCATAGCTAAAGAAACTCCACAGTTTACCCACCCCTCTTTTCGTTGGCCCCCTCGACCACGCTCTTGTGACCCCTTCCAACCCTCCCAGTGCAATTGCCGCGAGCCTGCAATCCCTCTCGAGCCTGTCGCCAGGCTCGAAACTTTCAGCTCTTTTCCATAGTCTTTCATACCGCACCTGCTGCACTCCCTTTGACCTGCCAGAACTTATAGCTGTTTGGAAGGGTCCCCTTCATGCGTTGTAGAATTGCTCTACACAAACAAGAACAAACACCCTAAACCTCCCTAAATCCTATACAAGCCCCAAGCCAATTTGGTAGATCCCAACCGCACTAAATAAACCACAAGCCGAAAACTACAACAAAACGATAGACCGTGAACCTATACTTGTGCCTATGACCCTATAAACCACAAAAGGCAAAGACTGTTGGTGGCCGAAGCCACGCTTCCAGTTGTGCGTGCCCTTCGCGGCACCGAGGCAAAGCGCCTCCTGTCATAAGCGAGGTGTCAAGTGAGGTCAAGGACTCCGGACCGAAGCGCTTTAGACGGCTTACTGTAGGGTTTCAGGCCTGCGAGGATTCGGGTCAGGCAGCTCGGCAGTTGTGGATTGCTCTCGCTTTGCAAAGCCAAGCTGAAACAGGAGGGTGCGCAAGTCTCAGAACCTAAACCTGGGCCGGGTATTCCGCTATTCCCGCTACTTTGTTCCTCTGCGGGGTGGCTGGAACCAGAGTGCTTCCGATTTTTGATTTTGGTGGCGGGTCCCTAGCTCTCACGATGAGAAGGGCATCATCCCAGCAAGAGCCGCACCAGCGACGAGCTCTCTTGCTAACAAGATGTCAATGTCTTCCGAGATGTTCCGAGCCGTCTGCAATCCACATGTTGCGAGATTTGACACATTACGCCGTGTTCTTCAAGGCTTGCTTTCATGAGCCTCATTTGCAGGAGCCAAAGGCAGCGGGAGCCAGTGCACCTGGTCCAAACGTCATTTCGAAGGCTCCGCCGAGACTTGGTTTGCAACGTTGAAGCACACTGAGCGTGCCGCGAGCCTCCAGCAGGCCAGCAGGTATGCTCCCTCAGCGAGTGACTCAGGAAAGGGCCGACTCCCACTTTGAAGCCCCTTGGCATCAAACGGGGCGGATTCGTGTTTCAGGCCAGCTGCCAACCCCAAAACCTGATCGCTGCTCGGCACTTCAGGTCTCCTCCAGCAAAGGACCGCGCCGTGGAAAGGCTCGCGGTACAGAATGAAGCACGGCTTTGCACTGTGCCGAGCAGTGCAGGCCCAGCGAAGCGCTTGTCCCACCACCGTGGGCGAAGCTCCCAGGGACTCAGGCTTGGGCTCAGGGGTTTCGAGAGAGCTTTTTTTGTCGTCGGGTCGTTCAGGGGTGCAGAAATTCGCAGAGGCCTCGACAAAGCTCAAGCCTCCAGCCCCTCTGTTGCATGCTTTGGTAGTCCGATTTTAGCACTCGCAAGCTTGCAGTTCCCAAGTTCCCAAGTCGCAGAAGGCAGTGGCGCCGGCCCAGCCGAAGATGAAGCCTCCGCCGCCTCCGCCTCCAAAACCGTTGCACGCTGGGCCTCCTCGGCAGGTGCCTCCGAAGACAGCTCCAGTTGTCTCGTGCGCATGATGCGGCTCAAGGAGTCAAGCAGTCAGTCATAACGAGCTCCACGCCAAACATCTTCTAGAAACAGAGCATGACTGGACGAGGGTCTGTCAAATTGCGTTTCTGAGGCGCCGCCGCCGCAACCACCGCCCCCTCAGCCGAAATTCGAGAAGGCTCCAATGTGGAACCCTAAGCCAGAAGAACAGCGACCCGCAAGCCAAGCCGGCTCCAGGCAGACATGGCAGACCAGGCAGACGAGGAGGAGCGGCCTGGGCCAGGCGGCTGGGTCAAAGCGGATTGTCTGCTCCCGCCGCCGACGCTAATGGCCTCGACCCTTGGCTGGCCTGCTGGGCTTGGGAGCGCAAGTGAGTGCAGTGACTGCAGGTGCTGAGTTTGTTGAAGTCTTCTGTGCCGATGATCGTGAGATGCAACCTGCCATGGGACTGAAGCCTTCAAAATTGAGGAGCCCTGAACTCGAGACTCTGCAAGACGCAGAGCCCAGCACGAGGGCGAGCTCCTGGGCCTGGGATGGCGTGATCCCCAGACTTCCCGAAGCCCTCTTCTGTCTCCATGGCAGGCTGCAGCCCCAGTAGCTGTAGCTTTAGCAGCTTTAGCTTGTCCCTGCTGCCGTAGATTTGAAAGCATACGTCGCTTGTCAGTGCCTCATGAGGCTCTGAGCAGCTTGAAGAGCGCCTGCGGCCGTCTTTCCGGCGACCCCGGCCGGGCCCAGGCCGCGACGGGCTTTCGCTGGGATCCGGTCCGGAGACTGTCCGGAGCCTCCGCCTCATGCCCGCCTCGTGAGCTCCTGCAGGCATTAAAGCCGGCGCCGGAACCGTGAGATCCCTGCTGCACAGCGGTGGCTTGGTCTTCCACAGCTCAAACTTGGGGAGCCGTGGTTTCAGTCTGACCGTAGCCAAGGAGGACGCATCTTCAACGAGGACCCAAGAATTCCGCGACCAGCGCCTGCTGCCGCTGGCCTTGACAAGTGGCTTGCAGTTCGGGAGTTCGGGGCATGGCCGCATGGCCCGGGCAAGCCGTGCAATGACGCCACAGTGCAGAAGTCATCCGCAGTTTGCCAGATCCGCTTCTAGCTATTGGATTGCAGGGCAGCTGGAAATCTGCTCCCTTGTCCGGATGAGGAAGGATGACAAAGTCCAGAAGCCTCGCGCAGCCTCCAGTTGAGCTTCCGCTTCAAAGGGACGGCCACGAAGTCCTCCCAGGTTTTTGTGTCTTGTCCCGTGGACGTACCTGACTCACATGCTGCAAACCTGCCGAGGTGAGGACGCTCGCAGAGCTGCTTGACAACCCAAATAAGTTGGCCGGTTCGGGAAACTTGAGCTCAGCAGCCTTGTGAAGGTGATGCTTCAGCCAGGGTCGCACAGTTAGCACACAGATGTGTGTCCTTCAGAGTGAGCAAGCCGAACACCTTTTGCTTTTGCCCGGGCCGGTGTGCAGGTTCCGTGCAACCCTTCAGATCGTTGTAGCGCACACATTGTACTCCCTCAAAGACACAGAGCCGAAGCTCAAGCACAACGTCTAAGACGTAGTCTCAGACCGCAGCGGAGCACCTCCCGAGTCCTGAGGTTCGAAAGGAATTAATTAAATGCCTCAAAAAAGACCTGGAGATCACAAAGCCTGGAGCCTAAGGGAAGCCGTCGTGGGGGGCATCGAGGAACTCTTCGCTGAGCTACGCGTCGCTTTGGGAGTGTTTGAGGTTTGGGGACCTTGTGCCTTTAAGGCCAGGAAGCGAGGGCCGTTTCACATTTGCATCTCAAGGATTTGAGCAGGTGGCATTCGTGCAGTTGCGGCGGTCACTCTTAGTCGGAACTGCAAATTGTCGGTATGACTTTAACAGTTTCTTAACACGCCTGTCATTTTTTTGTTTCCGTCATTGTTGTTATTCTTTGACTTGGCATGTCTGTCCTGATGGTTTGTGACTGGCTGGTTGCAGATGGCCCCGACGTGGTGACTCGCGTTTTCGAGTTTCGACTTGCTGTTAGGGATGGTACGGGCGCCACACAAACACCTACCTGCATGGAGATTGTACCATAAGTTTTAGGAGATGTAAAAGAGTGAGGTACGAGTATCAGTTCCAGAATGCGACACTTCAGGGACTCAAAGCTTCCGAAAGCGGCCGCTCAGGTTTCGCGGCACGAAGGAGCAGTTCCGCAAACTCGTGGAGACCCGGCAGAGCTCACAGCTCCCAAGCATCGCCCAAGAAAGGTTCTGAGGACCATATGAGGACGGCTTTTTGTTCGAGAGCCTTTTCAATGTTGGGGCTTCACGACGTGAGCTAGTGCCGCCGCTGCGAGCTTCCTTTTGCCCAGCATGATGGGATCTGCGAAGTCGCGAGGTTCTTAAGTTGCTGTGGGGACTGAGAAGTGCCCTGACCACAAGCTGCGCAGAAGAGGGTTGGGTTGCCGATGTGTTGCTCGCGATTGCGTAGCCACATAATAACGAAATTTCCAGGCTCACGTGTGGTATCTGGTGAATCTTCTGCGAGCCAAGGAGGTGGCTTTGGAGCGCTGCGCCGTCACTGACGGTTCTAATCCGTGAGCCTGGTCAAAGGGTGTCGGGTGAAGCGATGCTGAGGCTTCAAACTCATTCTGCTTTCGTGGAATTTGACGGTGCTTCTGCCGTCTCGAAGAAAACGCCGGAGGGTGGGGCCCTGGAGGGCCGGGCGGCATGTGTTTGCTGCATGGTCTCGCAGATTTGTGGCCGAACCTCCAACTCTTTACATTCTCGATCCCGGGTCGGTGGCCCTGGCACTGCTGTGTAGAAGCCAAACACCCCTGCAGAGCTTGTCGGGCCTTGAGCTAGGTTCAGCTTTGCTCTGTATGCCTGTGTCAAGGTTCTGGTAGCTGCGAAGCATGTCAATTCGTCACCGAGACGAAATCATGAACGCGTGAAGTAGAGCTTTGAGACGCTACTCGTAGGGCCCAGTCCACCGATCCAGGCTGGACTCGCAGCGTAGGTGTGCTCCTACGGCTTGCGGCGTGGAAAAGCTGTGCAGATGTTGCAGAACTGCTCGCCCCCATCGCTGAAGGATATGTTTCTGATCTGCGTTGTACACCTTCACCAGTTTCAGGTTTCTCTTTAGCACAAACTGTAGCCCACTGCTAGAAGAGAGCCGGTGACGGTGATGCTACACGAATCCCTTCTCGGCGGGCCGGGTCACAGAAGCGAAACGCGAGGCTCCAATTCAACACTCAGACTGGATGTTCAAGCGCTGTTTAGCGCCGTACAGCGAGAATCCAAAGCACAACCGCGAGCCAAATTGTCAGACTGCGGCGGCACGGGAGGGAGCTCCCCGTGACCATGCATACATACATACATATATATATATATGTTTCAGTATGTCTTGATATGCAGCGTGTTTCTAGGTCTTTCCTGCAGATCTTCGCTGAAGTCATGTTGGTCCCAGGTCCAACTCCGCGGTGCGCCGCGATCTTCAGTGAGATAAGTGAGCTAAGCAGCGGAGCAGCGGAGCATTGCACGTCGCAGCTCCTCTCTGCGCCTTTGGGACTTCGAAACACCAGGCTTACAAAAGGCTCATGTCAGTGCATGTCCATTCATACCGTTCTTTTGGTCTTTCTTGCTTCGCCTTCAATGCAAAGCCAGCGAAATCCCTGCAGTGCCTGTTTAGAGGTGTTGCAAGGCTTTACATTTATGTACTCTGAAAACCACGTCTCTACTAGTGGTTGGTGCTGGTGCCGCGCCAACAATGCCGTCATTAGGAAGTCCACAGAGGGTTTGGCAGTAGGGACTTTGCGTAATACGACTCCGCATCGTCCTGTGAAGTGACGTCAGACCCGTGTGCCGTGTGCAAAGCATCAACAAGCGTGGTTGTGCGTTACTGCCAAGAGCGAGCAGCCAGTACAAGAAAATGCCACTCGAGCCGGAAGACATCCACGCTAGAATTGTCGTGCTGCTCTCCGACCTGTGCTAAGCTTCCTTGGAGGTCGAGTAGCGCTCGGCTGTGGAAGCTTTCTTCTAGGTTCGAGCTTGTTCGGGTTGCTTGGGAGCTGCACATGCCGATGGCTCGTCTCACCCGTCCAGGAGGCTTCTTCCGCTTCGCGCAGAAATGAAATGGGGTCAGACGTCAAGAACACATGCGCTGTGTACTCGTAGCTGTCCTCAATCCAACTAACCACATCTCATGTGCAGACAATACGGTAGACTTCTGGGGAGCAGTATGGTACAATGCAAAGGCAACGCGTTGAAAGTTCAGGCCCCGAACTTGAGACAGTCGCTTCGGTTTCCGTCTTCTCCTTACCAGACGATGCTCCAAGCCTGCAGTTCTGAACATTCCAGAGCTACACAGTATCCCTCACCCTAAATGCAGAACCGTAGACGCACTAACGACCACCCGAGTTTGAACCAGGAACTCAGCCCCCTAAAGTGTCGAGTCCCAGCGGCTGAAGATTTTTCGGGAGGAACCGGATCCCTCAAAGTGCCAAGCTCCTTGCAGGAGCGGAAGCACATCGTTGGATTCAGACGGGCGGCTGGAGCTGTTCCAGGCAGGCTGTGACAGAGCCCTTCCGGCGATTGCCCGGTTCCTTCGAGCGCAAGTCTGTCAGGCCTCTGCTGAGCTCCTGGCAAGCTGCAGCGATGACAAAACGGTGCGTCTGTGGGAGCTCACGACTTGGACGGCCGTGAAGGTCCTCGAACGCCTCACAACCGCTGCTTTGTCCCTTTGCCCAGTAACGCTCGTGGCTGACATCCCAAAACCATCAACCCCGAAGATTGCTCTGTCTCGCAGTGGCCCGGGCCGGTGGTTCGGCCCTGCGGCCTGTTCAGCAACGACAGGCGCGCCGGAAGGGGGGTGAGGTTCGGGCTTCAGGCGTTAGATTTTAGGTTAAATGGGCTGGTGTTTGGAGTGTCTAGAGCTTTAGGGACCTGGGAATGGAATTTAAAGCTCTGGGGGTTGAAGTGTCAGTGTTTAGGTGTTTAGCAGGTTGGAGATTCGGTTCAAGGCCGTGAAACCGGGGTTTTCCACACACAGGTTGGGCATTCAACCCTGAACCTCCGAAGCGCTCTGAGCATAATTCCCGAACAACATTCCGGGGTTTGGGGTTTAGGGATTTGGGTTCGGAATATGGGGCCTACTGGGTCAACGTTAGGGCGTGCGCGTGAGTAGAGGTGGGCGTGGGTGGGCATGGGCGTGGGCGGAGTGGGCATGGGCGTGTGGGCATGGTTTTGCTGTTTCTGGTGTGGTTCAAAGCAGGGTCCAGGTTTCGGACTTACGCCTTCGCCAAAATTCCCCAAAGCCCCAAACCCGAAACTCCTGAACCCCAAACCTGACTTGTAGAACCTCTGCTGGGATGCGTTCTAAATAAGCGCCCTAATTTGGAATCGCTCCGGCGGTGGTCTCCTAAGGCTTTGCGGTTGGACTGTCTACTTGCTGACAGGCTTGCATTCCAGTCATGCTTTCGGCCCTGCTTAGAAGTGCACATTGAGGTCATAATTAGCTCGAGCTGTAGTTACCTAATCCCACGTACTAAGTCCCATGATTTTTTCAGTATACCCCAGAAGCTTATCCCCGCTTTGTCGTAGCGACATGGGTTTTTCTGAGAGTAAGGCATGCCTTATGCAGGGGTCATTTGCTACGGAGGGGTTACGCTTTTCTTTCTTATTCGAGAACAGCTACCCTCAGAGCCATGAAGGCATACAGTCCGCTTTTGATTCTGATTTACGGCGTATTCCTTCATATTCCTTAGTTCCGGGGCATTGACTTGAGCCCTGTCCTGACATGATACTACTCGCAGTAACTGAAACAATGACAGCGGTACTGTGACATTGGCAGCAATAGTGCAGCAACAACGACAACGACAAGGATGACATAGAAAACATTCAATGACAGCTACGACAACCAGGACCACCGTTGGTGTCATTACTGAACCCCTTCAGGCACGGCCACTACCTGAATCTCAAGACAAACGTGGAGCTTTGCCAGGTCCAGCCTGACGAGGGTTTGGGGTTGAGACGTCAACACGGGCCTTCCTACGGTCTTCAAAGGCTTCGATTGGTAGTTTGCAGAGGGGTCTGTCACCTTAGAGACTTAGACTACTCATCAACCATAGTATCTACACAGAAAGCAGAGCACAACAAGGGTTAAATCGTCCTCAAGGCCCCTAGGGCTCAAAAATCATCTTGAGCCCGAAATCTGTATTAAGGCCCTAAACCCTTCTCCGCCCTACCCTTTCACCTGGGGCCCTAGGGCTTATGAGATTTGCAAAGGCACAGGTTCTCCAGTTGTGGATATTTGTAAGGTCTCTACAGGCATTTGCTGAGTTACCCTAAACATTTAGCGTTCAGTGTGTTCATGGATCGGGGTTTAGGGTGAAGATACAGACAAGCTTAGTATAAGCATTATAGTTTGATAAGTTCACCCTTCCGAAACATTACATACATGCAAACAGGCGGTCAGGACCGTCCTTTCTGGCAACTGACATAAGGATTTTCAATAGTGGGCCCGACCTATATATCATATCAACATTATAACAATATGGTACGCCACCACCCAAACACGACATGAAAGAGTCACAGCATTTGACATCGTTTTTGTTGTGGTCTTTTTTTGTTGCTTATGCCCAAAGGCCAAATCCTATTCCCTGTCCCTGTTGCTTTATCCTGAAGAGTTTGATTCCCTAAGCCCTGAAGAGTGGGGTCCTGAAATCCTTAGTTAGGATACGTAGCCGCAGAAATACAAAATCTTGTTCTCTACACCTTGTTGTTCCCTTGACTCCCCCAACCCTGAAGAGCGGCTTAAATCTAAATTTTCTTCACAGACATAGCTTATGGCTAAAGTCTTTAGACTCTAAGCCGGCCTTGTTCCCTGAATTTTGTTCCTATCCCCTAAATCCTATTCGCTAGGAGATCCCTTAATCGAGAGTCAAATTCCCCAAATCCCTTTCGCTAAATCCGAAGACCCTAAGCCCTACACTACGTGTTCCCTGAACCCTAAAGAGGGGGATCCCGCAATCTTATCCCCATAATCTTGGGCTCGAAGATCAAATCCAACTGCATAAAGCCTAAAGAGGGGGTCCCTACATTAAATCCTATTCCCTTCAACTTATTCCGTATATCGAACTCCACGAAGCCTAAAGTGCTTAAAGACGGAGTCCTAGGAAGGGGGTCCTTAAATCCTGAAGAGGAGAGAGACCCGAACTTCTGCCGGGTAAGCCCTCTTCCCAAAATCCTTTTCACTAGATCCTGCAGAGCGGCATCCCTAAATCTCACCCCCTATCTCCTATTGAGCAAGCCAAATTCAAGCCTCGTAGTGGGGGGTTGTTACAAAAAGCACGCTTCTCTTTAAGATTTAGGGATTCCTCTTGCTATACAATTCATTTGAACCCAAGTGATTTCGGAGTTTGGGGAATGGGATTACGGAAATAAGCCTTTTAGGATAGGGCTTGGGGAACCAGGTTAAGGGATCACTCTTCCGGATTTAGCGAAAAGGATGCCTTTGGGATTTCTATAGGGACCATCCGGTAGGATTTAGAGAACCCCTCTTTAGGATTTAGGGAATAGGAATAAGATCATGGGAACAAGATGTAGTAGTAACATTGCATATCATTGGTTAGGATTTCGCGAAAATGTGCTAGCCTTTGTAAGGCTATTGAATTTTAAAGGGCCCCTCTCTCTGTGGGACTTAAGACTTAGGGGGGTGTTTGGGCTGGCTAAGACCACGCCGGCACCCTTCTAGTTGGTTGAGGGCAGGTTGCTCCAAGACTCGCGGATCTGGGCCGACCGCACCCTTGCACTCTAAATGTCATCTTCCAATCAAGAAAGCTAAGCCAGAGCGGGCCTAAAGAAAGGGCACCTGCTTTGGGGGGGCTTAGGGAACTCCTAAACCCTCATGGAAATACCAAGACCCGGATCAATAGAGTTTGGGGCGCAGGTGAATTGAGGGTTTTGAGTTTTGATTTTCAAGCTGGAGGTTTACGACGGGCTACGCGGGTTCAGGGTCCAGGTGTTGGGGGTATCTGTCATGTTCAAACGTGGAATACGTTCCAAGCTGAAGACTGTTAGTGTGTTTTCCAAGTCGTAAGTCCCGATTTCGGCATTTTTCTGAAGCTTTTTTGCAAGGCGAGAGAGAGAGAGTGTGTGTATATGTTTTTTTTTGTCTGATGCTGCGGTTTTCCTAACACTGCTGGAATAATTGGACTTATTGGAAGGTGTTCTTTCCGGAAAACCAACTTGGTTGTTCTAGAACGTTTCCGACTGCACGCAAGAATCATGGACGTAACCGACCCGCACCCACCCCACCCATCGAGAAGTTCGAAACTTGGCAACCTTCCATGGCAGCAAAAGGAATACTACATAAAACAACTGGTGGTTGTGGTAAAGTGGCTTTTCTAATTCTGCTCAAAGAAGCGGCAGTGGTTGTTCTAAAGTGTCGGCTAGAACAACGGTTGGTGTTCTAGCTTTCGGGAAGCCCATTGCCTGAAGTGGCTGTCCTAGCCTTCCCTGCCTCTCTGCTGCTTGACCACCATGTCTTCGCTTCGGCTTAACCCCAAACCCGAAACAACCTGAACTCTAGGGTGAACCCTAGAAACACCCAAACCCTTAACTCGAAACACTAAAAACCGGGAACCCTAACAAGCCTAAAAAGCCCTCGTCCCTAAACACTAGCAGGAAACCCAAACCCTAAAAGGTCTAAAACCCCCAAACCCTAAGCAATCCTGAAACCCTAAGTCTTGAAAGCCCTGCACCGTAAATCCCCGAAAACCCTAAACCCAGGTGGGATTTGGGGTCCCAACCCCAAGCCCTAACGTCCTCGACCTTAAACCTTTTCGAGTGTAAACCTCAGGCCGTAGCTCGCAGCCTTGAGCAGTGAGCCCGAACCCTAAGTTACGCTTAGGGCCGAGGGTTTTTGGCTGGAGGCTCTGCAAAGCTCCGTGTCCATTGCAGATGTTATGGCACGGTGGCGCTTGACCTGGAGGCCAGATGAAGCAGGGCTCTAGGGATGCCAGGGGTTCTGGCTTTAGTGATTAAGGGTCCAGGATTTTGTGTTGTGGGTGCTCCAGCAATTGTGGAGGTTTACGATTTAGGATTCCGGGCTTTCCGGGGCGCAGGGCTTGGGGTTTAGGGCTGAAGGGTTGAGGCTCGAGCTCACTGGAGTCTGCGGTCTGTCGTTGTTTCCGGGTAGCTAGAACATTCCTAAGCCTAGCAGCAGAGAAAACTTACGTAAAAGAAAACTGATAGGTGCCGCGCAACCCCAATGCAGACACTTGTCACGCCCACGGCGACAATAGAGACGCGTCGCACGACAAGCGATCCGAAGTGAAGCACCATGTCTGTTTTGTTATTTCTCTTATATTTCCTCTAGCTCTTTCCTATCACTCATGTTTATCTCTCTTTGTATCTCACTCTGTTATCTCTCTTACTCTCTGTATATGTATACCCATATATATATATATGTATCTCTCCCTCTCTCTCTCTCTCTCTTATCTCTTTGCATTCACGTCTCTCTCATCTCTCTTCTTCTGTGTCGTTCACCTGTCTCTGTCCCTCTTTTTCTCTCTCTCTCTCTCACATCTCCCTTTCATCTCTCTGTCTAACCTCTGTCTCATCTCTCTCTCATCTTTCTGCCGCTCTCTCACCTCTTTCATCTCTCTTTCATATCTCACTCATCTCGCCCTCATCGCTCTCGCTCTCTCTCTCTCTCACTCTCATCTCGTTCCTGGTTGGGTTCTGCAAGAGTTCTGCCCGACTTGGCATTCAGGCCGGTTGATCACAGCGCACTACTTGGGAAGAGGAGGTGAAATGAGCGCTTTAAGAGATTCAGAAAATGGCGCCCTTGAGAGTGATCGGATCTTCGCTCATGTCATGGTGAGAAACCTTGAATCTTGAATCCGAGAAGGCCCGAAGTCCAATGATGCCTCTTGCATGGGGTATTCCTGGAGGAATGAAGTCCGCATCCGCCAACTCAGCCGAAGAAGCAGGTCGGGTTTGGGGCTGGTTTTTGCGCGCTGTTGGGGCTCTTGCGCAGCAGCCTTTTAGGCTTTGGGTCTGCTCGGTTCAAAGTAGGGGGGTTGTTTTGAACTTCACAGCTTTGTCAGACAAAGGCGGTTTCAGCCGATTGAACGCTCAGGCTTCCAGATGTGCGCACCGAATACGAATCCCTTTGAAGAGGTTTGATTGGCCGGAGTCGTGGTGTATCCGTGGGTTCGTTGACATGTTGCAAGGGCCATAGGATCAAGCTGCCTCTTGGTACATACCGGAATGCCGAAAGGTGTGTTGTGAGGCGTAGGATGGCTCCTGTTTTAGGGATCATGGTCGAAAGATTCCACAATGCTTGCGGTTGCATGCTTACTTTGTGCCTAGATGCACGTCACACATACACAAATACGTGCCAGCCACCTTGAGAGATCCAGAACCTGGAGCCCTTGCGGTATGCCAAAGCTTCAAAGGGTTCATAACAGGGTTTCAGAAAGTCAGAGCCAAGTGAATGGAGAGTGGTGCCTGGGTTCATCTTCCCAGGCTCTCGACATGAATCACCCATTTGTTGTTTGTAGGGGCGAACCCATGCCTGAAGCCCTAAAAGTCCGCGCAGGACAGTGCAGGTTCCTGCCGCTTGGCCTTCTTGATGCTCGCACTGTGGTCGTTTGGGTCGCAAATATCACGATTCACAAGGTTTCGTGGACCGAAACATCGCTGAGCCAAGGTGGCGAGCTGGTCCGCTCCTTCCCCGCGGCTGGCAACAGCCGCAGCCTGAATCCCCACACCCCACCTCCACATATTCGTCGTCTCGTGCACTCTGAACCTGCTACTAGCACTTGGGACCTGATGACGCCAAGAGTTTGCAACTAACAGATTGCCTCGAGAGCCTTGGAGCACTGCAGACAGCAGCCCCCTAAAACGGTGTGTCTGTCTTAGAGTCCAGACGTCGCATTGCAAGTCTAGCTTCTAGCGGCTAAAGTTCAAAGACTTGTGAAGAAGATGCTCAACCTGTACACCCAGTATGATAGCTAAGGTGCCAGGTATCACAATAGTAATTCAATGAAAACTAGTCAAGGTTTATGCGGATGATCCGAAGTTGCGCACTTGACTCCACGGCCTTGCCCAATTGAACTAAGGCTTCGGGGTTCCAGAACTGTTGCATTGGGATTCCACAAGGGTGCTGTAGGGGTGCTTGAAAGACTTTTGCAGCAGCTGGGAGTGGATTGTAAAGCTTCCGCGCTGACTACTTAGACTTCGGCTTTACCGCCATGAGCGCGACTCTTTTGAGTTTTTTCGGGTCTCAAGGTCTCGTTTGACCCGATTTGCCAGGCTCACGAGAAGGGTATACGGGCCGTCTTGCGGAACGTGACAAAGGTTCCATGCTGGTTCAGCAAGGGCCGCGCTTGAGTTTCAAAACGTTTCGGGGTTCAAAGTTCAATTTGAGCCTGGATTCTTTTTCATCCTTCCTGGAACCAAAGCCCCAAACCCAAAAGCCTTATGGGACCGTTAGGGAATCCTTGTAGCACCCGTACAAGACCCGTATAGCACCTGTATAGGACCCAGTTATCGGACCCTGAAGAAACCCTCATGGGTCGCTTCTAGTATTATCGCCCAGAGGCCGGCAGAACGCGGACAAGCCGCGGTCGAGGTGAGCCGCCTGTGGAAGCGAGTCTCTTGGGGAAATACGGCACAGCTTTCCAGGGCGGGAGGGTGCCGGTTTTTGGGTGCTGTGCGTTTTGAGGTTGACTCCGTCAGGATGAGGGTTTTGGTTTTTTTGAGGGCTTGGGGCTTCAGGATACGTCGTCTTGAAAGTCCTTGGGCGTACTGGGTCACACGATGGTTGTGCAGCCTGCACCCTGTTGTCACCGCCCAACTTGATGTTATCTCAGCTTGTGGAGCCTAGGGCTTAGCATCTTCCGTTCCGGACATATAAACGCCATAAGCTTTGCACCTAATCTCCAGCCTTCGTCAGGTGTCAATCCGAACAAGCTCTTACATTGAACACGCAGTTTTTATCAGGGGGATGCATCGCCAGTCTTCGGAAGCCAAAAATCAGTTTTTAGAGGCAACGACGGGTAAAGAGGCTCCTGGAGGAAAGAAGAGGGACCTTTGACCCACCTGCAGACTTCGGTAGTAGCAGGACGAGATTGCAGTAATTCGAGCAGTCGTTGTATGCCCACATCTTTGATCCTCACAGGATGCAAGTGACAAGGAGCTCTTGGATGAGCTCCGAGCCAGACTCCCAGGACTTAGTTGCCATTATCCAGGGTTTGGGCTTAGATTTGATCTTGGACTTTACGTTGTCTACATAAGGTCTGGGGGCACGCGAGTCCTCTCAGCATGCAAGTCACGTGGGTTGTTCACAAGTTGGATTTCTTGCTCAAAGAGCTTACGGCAGGTCATCGCGCTGGTTAAGCGGAAAAGCAAATCCCGTGCACTCGATGGTTTAGAGTTTAAGTTGACGAATTCACTCTTATCGCTGCCAAGCGACCTGATTCAGCCGAGAGCTCCGAAGCGTAAACAGAGTGAACGCCAAACCTTATAGAGAACTGACGAATTTCCTGCGTCAAGAGGTGTCAAGATTGCCGAATTTACTCCCCTGTGAGCTCCCAAGCTGCGCCGAGCAATTGTGGCATGCCGTGACAGCAAGCCGCAAGATCAGAATTGAAGAATCTCTCAAACAGCAAAGCTAAGTCAGTTGCAGCGCGGAATGATAGGCTAGTGGGCCTCATCTCTCTCATCTCTCTCTCTCTCTCTCGCTGTCTCTCTCTCTCTCTCATGTCCTTCATCTCTCTTTCACATCTCACTCATCTCTCTGTCATCTATCTCCCTCTCCCTCCCTCCCTCTCTCTCTCTCTCTCTTTCTCTCTCTCTCATCCTGGGGATGGGCGTATGTCAACACATCACGCTCTCGTTTTCTCTCTAGTTTGACTTCTCTCTCTTCTATCTCTTCTCTCTTCCCTCTCCTCGTTTCCGTGCTTCGTCTATCTTTGATATAGGGGTTTAGCGGTTTCGGGCTTAGCAGCGAAGGGGGTTTGGGCTTAGGGGGTTAGGTGCTTTGTTCGTGGGTGTTCGGGGTTTCGGTTTTTCGTGATTCAGGCCTTTCAGGACATTGGGGTTGCAAGGTTTGTGGGGTGGAAGATTTTGTTTAGAAGTTTGTTCCCGGGTTTCGTTTCATGGGTGTAAATGTACATGTGTTGTTAAAGGATGTGGTGGGCTGTTTAGAAAGGTGTTGTGGTTCCTGGGCCTCACCCCTGATGCGCATGATGTTGGTGCGCACCAACATCATTGAGCACCAGTAGGTCCGCGGAGCCATGGACAAGGTGACTGAGGGCTAATGCTTGTGTGTGGTTTGCCAAGAACGAAAACAAGGAGTGTGCGGGGGGTTCCCCTCAAAAGAAGGCCATGGGCCGGCGGAGCATTGGTTCAGGTGCAAAATATCAGGGGGCCTTGTGCTTAGGTAGGAGGGCTATGGGGTCCCTCCTACCGTACATTTTGCTGAGTTTCGGTGTGGGGCTCTCGGGTTCTGTTAGCATCTAAATCTACACTGTAAACCAAAAATCCAAGCCCCTAGACAGCCCCGCAACCTAGCCAACGAACCCAAAACAGATTCAACATGCGCTTCGACCCCAACGACATCTACAGCGAGGCAGGCTCAGGGTTGCTGGACCTGGTTGGAAGGCTTAAGGGCTTTAGAGTGTTTAGGATGTAGGGCTTGGGGTTTAGGAATCGTGGTTCAGGATTCAGGGCATGTCTGTGAGACTGACCGCTTTTCATGACAAACGCAGCAGTGCTCGCAACACACATACCGTAACAAGCATATTCAGTAGCATATTGTAACCTTCATGTCCACACTCGCAGTGACAACTAACCATGGCAAAGGTGCACGATAAGCAGCACCAGGAGGAGTAGGAAGGTAGTCGAGGTGGGGCAGAAGGCGCAATCACAGTAGCGACGATTGCGGAGTTCCAACGCTGGAGTCTGTGTGAAGTTGAGAGTTCAGTCGCCAAGGCACCTAAATGCCGCGGCATCTGCCGCAGATTTGCATAGACCACCATGTTCAGCGATTCCTTAGAGAGTTCCCCGGCAAACGCGTCGCTGCACTTCAAGCGCAGAGCCTTGAACCTTCCGGTCCGAAATCCAGAGTCTTAAAACTCTGAAGATCCCCTGATTCTTAAGCCACGCAAGCCCCTAATTCGTTCGCAAGCCCCTAAATCGTTCAAAATTATTGTGCTCTCAAGCCTTTCCTGAAATAGCTGTGTGATGGCACCATGGACCTTCGTCATCGTTCGGGATCATTGTGAGGTTTTGTTGTTTGGGTACCTAGCACAAAGCCCAAAGGGTTTTACAATGGGGCGAAGGAGCATTAGTATGTATATAGTTGTTCCCCCACAATCAAATCGTGCATGTAAAGATCCTTGTACGAATTTCTAGAGTGCGAGATTCCACAGGCTTACTCCGTCGGAGTCAAAGAGTAAAAGGCCCGTAAACGCGGATCGGTGCCCATGAGGTTGCTTTGCCGGAGCTTCCCGGGGGCCGCCAGGCTTCGGCATTTCTGGTTTAGGTTCCGGGTGCGGGAAATTGCTTGGTTGGCTAATGTTGATTTGTAATAGATCGTCGGTCGTACTCCAGTACTGGATTTGGGTTCTTGCAATGGTTGCGTTGGGAGGGCCGTGCAAACGGCCTTGCGTTTGAATCGGGGCATGCCGGCGACAATCAGATACTGTAGTATTTGCAATCGGCGGTTCCCCTTCGGATTTCTTTCAGCCGGGATCGGCCCCTGCGAAAACACGGGCAGCGCCACATGGCGGACCGGCCCTGCTTTGCTAGATGCATGATCCTCATGAATAGGTAATGCTGTAGAGGTGAGTTGGCCCTTGTTCGTAACCCGTCTGTGCGATCTCTCTCTCTCTCTATATATATATATACACATATTCACTGCGCGCTTCCCTCCACACGAGCAACCTAAGATGACGCTGCTGTTGTCACAAGCTTGCTCCAGGATGAACACGAAAAAGAACAGATAGTTTCGCGATGCCTTCGCCCGTCTTCGGGTTTAGAGGCTCGACAGTTTCCAGGATTTGTATCGTAGTTACGGCTGAGGTCAAGGACAGCAGGTGTTGTGAGCACATATCTTTGGGGCACATAAGGACGGAGATATTCTTGACCCCATCGCTGTACAACCAGCACTTGGCCTGCAAAACGAATCGCCTAGGGATAGCAACCTTTGCCAAATCACAGAAGAGTACACTGATTGTTCCTTACAGACAAACTCGGTCGAGTCGTTTTCAGGCTTTCGTGAAAGCAACGTTTGCATTCTCGTACGCCAGGTGTGCTGCTTCTCGAGCTCGGTCCTGCACGCGCGAGAGCGGCGATGGTTGGAAAATCTGTATGTGGGTGTTGTTAATCACTGCTACGCAACGTTTGCATCGGCATGGTCCTGCCAGCATGAGCCTTTGTCGTGTGCTTGTCATGGTCTGCCTGCATCATCGCCACGATCTATGTGGTCGTCATCACGACAGTTTCGGCAACGTCAACCACAGAAGCAGCAACGACAGCAACAAGAGCAACAACAGCAACAAAACAACAGCAACGACAAAGACAAAATCATTGACAACGGCTAGAGCACCACCACCAACACCACCAACACTACCAACACCACCACAACCACCACCACCACCACCACCACCACCACCACCGCAGCACCACCGCAGCACCAGCACCACGACCAGCACCACCACCACAGGGAGGGGGGAAGGAAGCCACCACCANCACCACCACCACCACCGCAGCACCACCGCAGCACCAGCACCACGACCAGCACCACCACCACCACCACCACCACCACCACCGCAGCACCAGCACCACCACCACCAACAGCAGAAACAACAGCACCAGCACGAACAGTTCAACAGCACGAACAATACAAGTCACTATGATAACAAGAGCATCGACGTCACGACCATGACCACCATCACCATCATCATCACCATCATCATGACCACCGTCATTACCATCGTCATCAGCATGACACCGACACCACCACCACCACCAACAGCACAAACAACAGCACCAGCACGAACAAACCATCAGCAAGAGCAATATGAATGACAATGACGAGAAGATCATCATCATCATCATCCTGATCGTGGTCGTGGTCATGGTCATGGTCATGGTCATGATCATGATCATGGTCATCATCACCATCCGCATCGTCAGTACCGTCAGCATCGTCACCATCGTCAGCATCCTCCTCCTCATTATCGTAAGCATCATCTCCACCACGTCACCACCACCACCATATTCTTGTCCTGGCCTCCGTGCAAATCATGATACTGTTCATCTTCGTCCTCGTTCCAACCATCACACCGGCACGCGCCTTCACGCACCTTCATCATTGGCATCATCATCGTCTTCCATCTTCGTCTCCAGAGTTTTCGTTCGTCCTCCAGTGATTTTGAGTGCATTCACGATTGCCCAAATAGTTTGGGTCACCAGCGGCACAGTCAGAGTTGCAGTCCCAGCACCGTCGCCCGTAATCACCGCCAGTCTTTCCATGCACTGCATTCAGTGAACGCAGCAGGGTCGAAGCAGATGAGATCTGACGGTAGGTCAATGTAAGCCACTGCGCCTTGCCGAGTTCCGGGAGACAGGATGCTCATGAGATGTTGTTTCCAACAGCACGAATGACACGAAACTGTTGACTGCAAGTTGCCGTGAGAGGCGAGTGCCATGAACTATGAGGCAGAGATTCCATCGGGGAGCTGTCTCGAAAAGGTTTCTGCTTTCACAAAGAAGCTCTTCGTGCTGTCTATTTGGGAGTGTGAGGCTCTCAACAGGGTAAACAAGCAGGCAGGCCGGGATCACTATGTCGAAGCTGCAGTTTCCGGTATTCGGTTTGTGCGACTCCGAGCGTGGCTCCAGTGCAGCACCTGACAAAAATCTGCCACCTGTTTCCGCCTTCGGGGAAAGGAAGTCAGAAGGCCTCATGCATGTTCCCACTAGGGCTCACTAGGGTTTGCTCCCACTCTCCATCGAATATTGCTGACAACGGACCGAGAGGTCTACATCGGGTCTTTAAGCGTAGATTCTTCATTCGTGGTGGGACAGTTGCACAAATTTTGGTGCTCGAAGACTTCACGCACGGGAGTATCCGAATGAAGCATGGGGCAGCACCCAACGGACACCGTGACCAATAGGATCCTTGCCTGCCACATGGAGCCGTCGAGCAGGGACCTCAGGCTGCCACCTGAAATTCGACCAGGCTCTCCTCAAGTCGTGGGTGTTGAGGCTGGGGCTTAGGAGTTTGACTTGCAGGATGTTGCGGATCCAAGGAGTTTGGGCTGTCAGGATTCCGGTTTGGCGGCGGCGAATCATCGGCACGTTCTTGCAGTCTTCGAGTTGCTGTCGGGTCACCATGTGCCATGGAGACTGGCGTCAGGTAGCCTGGAGCGCATTCACAGCAGCTCTGGGGAGATGCGGTTGTGCAGTTTTGCGGTACAGTGTTGCATTGAATCGCTTGATCTTGCGAGTCCCAAACCAGATTCCCGTTGGTCGACATGCTAAGCTGCTAAGGCGCTTCCTGAATCTTCCTGACACAAATCCAGCGGCTGCACATGGAGAGCAATGCTGTTTCCGTGGCTAAAATCATGGGATGGGGGGATTGCACTGAGTGAGAGTACCATTGCACTTCTCCTAAACCTTGAAGTTTGAAATCCCCTACACCCTGGCTGAATCCAAACCCTGTGTGCTGGAGAAGCGGAGTAGTATAGGTTGACTGGCTACATCACATCTCTACACTGTAGAGTCTACAGTCCCCCAACAGACATGATGAGCAGAACCATTTCCTAGACGACTTCTTAGTCACTACAGCCAGAGTTAGAACTTCTTGCTGCTGGCTGACCATCGTCATCATTTTTGAACGACGGACTCGGCTCGAAGCCTGGGACCTTCGGCCTGTGGGTGTCTGCCTCTTCACAGCTCTGGTCTTATAGGACCTCGAGAACCTTAAGGCTTGAGGACCGCATGCAGCGGGCCATAGAAGGCTTCAGCAAGGCTCTCCAACCAAAGCCCAGCCCCGTCCCACTGCGCGGTCGCCATGTCGGTGCTGCTGTTCAACGTGTTCGTGGAGGCTCTGCACATCGGCGTCAATGAGGACGGGGTGCAGACACACTTGGCACTATCAGACGGAACCTCCAACCGTTTGCTCAGGCCATCGTGCGGCGGCAAGCCTTCCAAAAGGAGCTTGCCGAAGAGCTGGCAACGTGGACTTGCTGGTGCTGTCCCGCAGCGGCCTTAGTGAGTAGCGTTTGGACTTGCACCCTGCACTGCTGAGTTCTGGGCTCTCTTCCGCCTCCAGCCAGTATGCTATTACGCAACATACTTAAACAAGGGATCCATATCTCGCTCGCTGTTTGTCACGCGAATCGTTATTTCCGGCCCCGGTTGGCTGTTCGAGCTTGTCCTGAGGCAAAGCATGTGGACACGCACGAGTTCGTGGTGTGAGGCTGGGCCGCTGGGCACTGGGAGGGACGGGCGGCAAAGGAAAGCTTTGGGGAGTGAAGCTCCCCGGCTCCTCGTCTCTGCAAGTTAGAGAGAACTGAGGTCTCCAGACATGTACGGCGCAGACATGAACGCTTGTCAAAAATAGGCAGGCAATGGCAGCGCGCCATCCGGTTGCTCAAGGACTGAACCGTGAGCCCGTGAGTAGTGAACATGCAGAAAGCACCCGTTGCTGGGCTGCTCCCATAAACTTCAGTCTAGGTTGCTCGCTCTTCCTGTGTTGCGGCTTCGGTCACAGCTCTATTTCCGGAGGATCTGTACCGCAGTTTGTGGGCGGACTCCGTAATGTTGGACTCTGCCATGTGTGGCCCATCATCAGGCTGGATGTGTTGTGGTGTCACATCGGGTAGGATCTTCTAGCCTGGTGGATTTGCATGTTTACAGATCTGCCCCGACAGAGAGAGCAGCGAGAAGCGACGCAACTCCATGTCTCTCCTACCAGATCTGGCTCTACCGCTCTGCTGCGAGTGGCAAAACGCCACGCACCTGAGGAGGGTGCCGCTTCACTGCATTTGTTGCGGCAGATTTTGACAGCTCTTGGCTTTGTGTTCTGGCTTCAGGTTCAGGCCTGCAAGAGTTGAAAGAGCGTCTCAGGGCTTGCAGGACTGATGCACAGCATGAGTGGTTGCTTAGTGAGCAACGAGGTCGATGCATGGGGTGTCGGGCCTGAGATCATGGGAAATATGCATGTGAGAGAGTGCGACTTGGCGGCCGAGGCCTCTTGGTCACTGCAGCCGAAGCTGCAATGTCGCCATGCGAAGCCAGCCGGCGGCAATCATCTGGCCGAAAGGGGTCATAACTCCAAGGCTCTGAACCCAAGCATTGAACTCAAAAGCTCGGAGCCTTCAAGTTCCACAAAGTTTAAGTTCCCGTACATCCAGGTCTCGAGACTCTCGCGCTCCCCAAAATCCATCAGAGAAAGACAGAGCGCACCGTGCACAGTCTCCCCTTAAAAAAAGAAGCCATCTCGGTTGGCCTAGGGCCGTACTGACAGAGCACAAGCTGCTTTTCAGTTCCGAGCTCCGGAATTAGAGAAAACACCAGCCCTCAACATATGTGGGAAAGTTACATCCAAGCTTGTTAGGGAGAGTTTTCCAATAGAATGCCTCCGAACATTCAGCTAATTCGCCCTTCTCCAAATACCTGGCAGGCCCAGGGCCCTTAAGCCCCAAGTCCTATATAGGAGTCCTAAGCTCCTTTGTCAAGGCCGACCGTCATCGCTTTGATATGGGTGCTCTCGGCTGTGGCCATGGGCGCGAGCGGAGAACTCTCTTTGAAGATGCCCCAACAATGCTCGGATGCGATCGGAACCTGAGTCTCGGAAGCGGGAGCTTCTAGCACTTGAAACGCTCAAGGGTCTGCACAAAGGGGCTTGGGGTCTTCGCCTTGAAGTTGAGCGGTGATCGGCTGGGCGGAGACCTTGAAGGCTTTTGGAGTGGCGCGCCTAAGGAGGTTTGCCTTGATCGCGAGCGCCGGGCGGGAGATCGCATCTCCCTTCGTCTTCCTCTCAGTGCCTGCAAGCTTCCACGCCCAGAGGAGCGTCCCGACCGGATTGTGCTTCTGATGCACCTGTTGCGTGAAGTTGCTCTGCAGCCGTGTGATTGCGAGCTTTTCATGAATGGGTGCCGCTTGTCGCTCATGACCGCAAAAGGTCGTGAGGGCATGAAGCCATGCCCGTCTCCATGCGCAGCTCCTTGGACACGCAAGGAGCCTCAGCTGGAATGCCACCGCAAGCGCTGCGGCTGCGGGCTAGATGAGACAGCAGGCAGAAGTCAGGTCTGTGTGGAGTTCGCAGGAAGCGCGTGGGAACAAGCCAGTGGTTGCCTTGTTGCGGAAGCTGCCAACCCAGAGCCACCCCATCGCATTCTGTAATGCCTTCTGGCCGGCTGGTGGTGTGTACTTAGCCGCATGGCCGCTTTGGATTCGCTTGAGTTGCATAGTCGCTTTGCTGATTGTCGAGTCGTCTGCAGGCGCTGGGCATATGCTTTGGTCTTCTCATGCGAGCAGTCTGTGATGTCCACGGAGTCCGATGCGGCCCGGTTGATAGATAGTGGCAGGTTCGCTGCAGGCTTGTCCTTTCGGTCCTGCTGCTTACAGCCGCCACAAAGCATCGTGTTTATGTGTCCCGAAGTGACCTTGGCATCACAGAAAAAAGTCGTGCGCAGCACAGAGGTCGTGATCTACAGCGCAGGCATGCGCAGGCATGACCGGCTGCGAGGAGCGCCAGGTGCCTCGGGCTGAGAGAAGAGAAGCCTTCGCAAGCCAAACCATGGGTGACTATTTACAGTCTTGCTTTGACCTCATACATGACAGGTTACATTCCGGGGTTGCAGGTCCGGTAAGAATAACGCTTCGCGTCACGCGCCTCGCAACGGGCCGCAACTGCAGAAGGCCGACGTGGAGCAAGGAGTCGATCATGTGTGCGGAAGTCCTGAGACACGAAGCCGTGCCGCGTCGGCAAGCAAACAACGAAAGGGGCGGGCACGCATCTTCACCACCTGGCCTTGGAGCCGGTCAAACAAAAGTACAAAGGGGGTTGGGGAGAGGATGAAGAGGAAGGGAAACAGGGGATCCCGGTACCTCTTCGGCCGGGGCCAGGGCGACTCATGGCGTGCGCAAGTCTCCAATGCTGCATGTAGAGTATGTAGAGACGTTGATCCCCACATCAAACCCGGGACCCGGCAATTGTCAGGAGTGGCGCTGGGCCCTGCAGCTTAAAAAATCCTCGGACAAAGCTCTGGAATAGTGCTCATGGGCTCAGGTTTCGGCGCGAGCTCCTTCCCGGCAAACTCAAGACCGTGTGCATTTTTTTCGGCGGCCCATGACATCGCCTTCAATGCAGTCGCTGCAGCCTGCGAGCAAAGTGAGCGTAGGCGCGCCGGCGATAGCCAGAATGGAAAAGCGGAAGGTGACTGCAGTGCAGAATCCTGCTCCCTGACCGCCATTGGGAAGGGAAGTAAATGACAAACCACGGAAGACTCGAGAAAAGAGAATGCCGTGCAAATTGCAAATCTAACCCTGCATCGACTCCACAGAAAGACTACGTGTGTGTCAGATGCGGCCAGACCTACATGGAACCCCGAAGCAACAAGCCTGAGACATCAACACTTGACCCCCAGAGCCCCATAGAAGTCAATCAAGGCAATGAAGTCTTAAAATCCTCAAGAGTTGAACCCTCTTTGAAAACACACAAACCCTTCAGCGAGCAGCGCTTTCCTATAAACCCGCCGTTGTGTAGACAGTTCAAAAAGTCGCAGCCACGAATTGAAACGCCCAGGCTGCTCAAATTGACAGTCAATAGTTGGCATCTTATGCCGGCCCCGCATGAACGTTGTTGTAGCAGCGCAAAACCCGAAGCCCGAAGCCCCAAACCCAGCTTCCAACCCAAATAAGCCTCGCTGGGTACCGGCCCCGTTCATCTGGACTGACGTAACAAATTTAGAATGGCTTTCCTGAGTCCTCAAGTTCACGAGATCCTGAGCTACATTCTCTCCTAGCATTCTCTCCTCGGCCAAGACCTCGTCGTAAGGAAGTGTATTCCCACTTGCCCGTCCTCTACCTCAAACACCCCACGAGCATTCCCCAACATCTCATCAGCCAAAGGGGTTCGTGCCGCAGCCTTCGCATGAAACCGAAGAGAGCGACGACCGGAACAGAAAATCCCTGAAGACACGAGGATTTAATATACAGCTAGTGGAGAGTCAACGTTGCAATCTCAACGACGTCCTCTATTAGAGCGCAGCTTGTCGAGTTCGGAGTTGATGCATACCCAGACACGACAAACCCAATGGCGTACACCTTGACTGTGCAAAACTCCCTAGTTGAGAGGCCGCGGTAGCAACGCCGCAGAACCGTCTGCAATAAGAGCTCGTTCCTGTGTGGGCAGGGCCCAAAGAGGCATCAGCCCAATCCAAGTAGTGAGCCATGTCTTCGCCGGCGCAGGGAGTTTCGAAGGACCCCAGAAATTATCTAGCACTGTGGTCTGAGTATTTGGTGATGACAGTCTCAGGTTTCCCGAATAGACACATTCCGTTCTATATGTTCTAAATCACTTGCTATTGGGGCCCATTGCTGTCCCTTTAAATGTTCTTGTGTGTAGATTTGCTTCTTGGTGCTTGATACTTGTGGCTTATGTATATGCAAACACACACGCACACAACGGTCTGTACCACTTGTATCCCGCCATGCATGTATCTTTGAGCGTGCGGTTGTTTGTGCACGTGCCTGTTTTGCAAGTTCATCGGTTCCGTCCGCATGCATGTCTAATTGTATGCTCGCTGATTTGCTCATGCGTTCGTGTCCACGCTTGCATGCGCGCCTGTATGTAGGCATGCATGGACGCATGCATGTAGGAAGGACGCAAGTACATACGTATGGATGAAGGTTCTCCTGTTTGTTTTACGAAAGGGTCAGCTTTGAAGCGCAGACGTTGTCTAAATGACAGTGCTGGGCCATCTTTCGCTCGGTCCATACATGGGCCCGCACGACCGAGCACGTCCTGAAGCAGCAATGCTGATGCAACACTCTCTTTTAGAGAGATGCGCGCGCTCAACGCCAATCTCACGAGAGTGTTGCATCAGCATATCTATGATGTGCTCGGTCGTGCGAGCCATTTATGGACCGCGTGGAAAAGCACTGCCGTTTCCATCTGTGCTGCCCTGGGAAGGGGGCTGATATGAGGATTCCTTGTCGTAAATGTATGTGTATGTACATATGCATGTATGCATGTATGGGTGTATGTGTGTGTGTACGTGTGTGTATGTCTATGTGTTTGTGCTGATGCGTGTATGTATATGTGACATTGATCTAAAGGTCGTTGTCTTCGGTTCTACACGAGACAGTATTATGATGTAAAACAACGTTTCCGCGAAAGATTCGCGATGGGTCGGCGGAAATAAAAGCAACAATCCAGGAAAGTTGTTACGTAACAGACTTGGGACACAGGAGACCCCTAAAGAGCATGCAGTCATGCTGTGGGTGTACCCTTTGTTGCCCAGTGCCGCAGTACACCCAAAACCAGGGTTTGACGTGGGTGAGTCCTAGCAAGTTTAGGGATTGAAACTGAGATTTGGGCATTCCGCGTTGCAGTGAAGCAGGTCATCTTGAGGTTAACGTGGTACGCCGAACCCCAGTGCCTAGACCCTGGAATCTTTCAGCCCCTACATGGCAAATTCCTCTATAAACGAGACAGAAGTTCAAGAAGCAACAAGCAGCTGCAATTGTGGTGGACCTGCTTCGAGGGCGTCATCCATCGCGCAGCCTGGCCCCCGGCACCTAGTGGCGTGTCGATGTTGGTCAACAGGTTCCGGGCGAACTCGGAGGATTTGTTTCAATTCGGAGATGCGTTTCCTAGTGGACGCATTCCCACGAACAAAGTGTCCTCATATTGTCCCACTCCCACGTAAGCATTGATAAGACGAAGAAGAGCATGTAATAGAGTCGAGAAACGCAAGACTTGGGTTGGTACCTTTGGAAGTGTCAAGAGCACGCGCGGAGGGCCAAGGAAAAGGCTGTGCTTTGCCTCTATGCAGAGTCTGATGTAGGCCGGGTAGGCTAGCATGATGAGTTGCACGGCTGATCCTACCAGAAGACAGTTCTGCCCCCTCTTGCTGCGATCAGGGCATAGCTGCCAAGAAGATCGTTGATTGTCTAGAATAGCCGGGTTAAAAGCTCTTGAGAGTGGCATGGCAACGAATAGAATCAGTTTTGAACTTGAGGAATATACATGCAGCGTGCGTCAAGGCACGTTTGTGACGAGACATTCTTTGGGGCAAAAAGTGCAATGTGCAAGACTGATGTAATACAGAATTCACATCAAGCAAAACCACCACCAAGCCAATCGGATTGTGATTACCGTGGTCACAACAACAAGACGGCGATTAGGCCGGTAAGCACATGCTTTCATGACCTCATCGCCATGGGACAACGTGTTGGCATCCCAACAGACCCTGACTTTGCAATTTCCTCCCAAAGGCAGCGTCAACTATGTGTTCAATGATGCCTCGAATTGGGTGCAGTATTTGGGCATGTTTGGCCGTTCATATCCGTTCATCACTCCCGTAAAAACCTTTTGGAAGTATCTGAAGGTCCTCAGTGTTCATACCAGAGTTGTCGGCATGCGCAGAAAAGAGACAAGCATGAATCCGATATGCGCTTTCAGATTGCGATCTCACGACACCTGGAATGAAGTTCTAGGGGGTAGTTCCACCAGCCAAAAGAGCATTGGTGGTAAGCACACTGGTGGCGTTATGAAATCAAGCGGCAAGTGCGCACAAGTGGCAGTACTTGGTGCTATCGACAGTTATGCTGAAATCCACCCAGTAATCATTGTGCATCCTGTGCGTTGCACTGCAATCCTGATACTCCAATCTTTGGGGAGGAGTGGGGCTAACAGCTGACCCCCTTCTCTTTCACATCGCATTCTCAGGCGCTTTTGCTGGCCGGGGTCTGAGTTTGTTGGGTTTTGGGGTCGGTGTTTACTGTTTAGGAAGTCTTCGGTGCCTAAATCTCGTCAGGCACATGAGAATCACGTCGATCTGGCCGAATAGGATACCCCGGAATCCCCAAGCTAGAATTTGCGTTTCAAAATGAATCTCGTGTTCCCAGCACATGTCAATGTGGTTTCCAAGCTTGGCAGCTTACGGTGTCGGTTCCCTTTTTGTCCTTTACAGCTCCATACCGAATCCAAAGTGCATGGCAGTACCTAGAAATATAGAGCCATATCTCATGTGTAATCAACTATGGCTGGGCCGTGCCACCGTGTAGACGGTCTTCGCTGGCTCTTCAAACGTAGACCTGAAGCAGGCAAGACAGGAAAGATCCTACATCTCAGACTGCTTTAAGGCGTCACTCCCAGCCCAATGGGCGGAGCAACAGGTTTGGAATTCTTACACATTGACCCCCTTGAAGTGGAGTGCACAAGTTCGAAGCCTTTGACAAGGGATCCAGAGCTGCTCAAGGACCGCAAACTGTAAATTCTCATCGTCAGCTATACATTCTCATTGCGTCCGAACCAAGGCCGAGGTCAGGAAGCGGAGCTTGGGGCGCGACGGCGTCCCAGGCTCAGTATGAGTTTCTCAGCATGTTGCGCCCGCTTTTTTGGTAAGCTACCTTTTGGGAAGGAAGCTTGCGCTGCACGAAACAGCGGGGTCAAACCCAATAAGAGCGTACTCCACGCCTTAAGCCATGATGCATGTCCAGACCCTCCTCATGCGCCTGAGGTAAGTGACGAGCTCCGCTCGGCAGCGCAAGAAATCCAGGCAGATTGGTGAACTAAGTAGATTGATTCTCTATCTGCGGTAGCAGCCGTGACCACAAGTCCAGTTGAAGACGAGTCGTCATGTGGAGACATACCCACATCCTTTTGTCGAGTAGAAGTTAGATTCCTTCGGTTTTTGTTACGACCTGCCCGCAACATCAAACTCAGAAGCGATCGTGTTTCAGTCCAAGTACTGGTTGTATAGCGCTGGCGTTAACAGTATTTCCGTCCCTGAAACGTACGCGAAATTTGTAGCCAATGCCTGAGACTAGCACAGGCGATGTCTACTGTGCTTTTTCCAAAGCCATTGAAGGATTGACCCTGCATGTTCTGTTTCTGAGTGGCAGATGTCATGATGCGTGCATTGGACATCATCTTGGCGAGCATGCAAGACAGTTTGCCACCCCCTCCAAATCCAGCTATCCTCCTTTCATCTCGATATGAGCTACGTAAAGAAGGGAAGAACAAGGGCTAGCTGAGCAGCAGCTCACGCGATGTACTCCACTAACCTCTGGTGTCGACAAACGCTCACAACAGCAACAGGACTTCACAACAGCAGCAGCACTCAGCACGATCTGACATACACTGGCATGAAGATTGAATAAGCGCCAACATCAGCAACACGAATCACCGCCACCATCATCAACACAGCACACAATCTTCTGCACGAACAGTAGCCCTACCACATTGCACCTGTTCATGCAACGCACAAACCGAAGTGCGACGCATTGACGTGCCGCACACTTCGCCGGGATGACATACACCTGCAATCCAACAAAGAGACACATCGAGACACTCAAGAGGAAACAGCTGTTTAATTATCTACACCCTGAAGCCTGAGTCTTCAATCGCCGTGCTTGTCACTGACGGCGAAACTTAAACAATGTCCGAGATTCTCGTCGAAGATTGTTGACTATAGAGGCAGGTTGCTCTTCAACACCCTTGCATAGGTTCCGAGGGACTGGACCAACCCCAAGGGAAGTCCGCAAGTACTACCTGATGGTTGAACATACGGTCAATGCAGAATCTTCAATCTCACGCCTACTCCCCCTCTGCCCGAAAAAGCACTGGCCGTTCACTGCCAGTTCCGGCTGAAGCAGCGCGGATACGAGGCTCGCTGCTTGAGAAGACGTTTGTTCCATGTGAGGAGATCGCAGCCTTGCAGACTTCTGATAAAACTGTTGAGAGAGAGTTAGATTAGAGTGGCCTGAAAGGAGTGGAATTTGTCCTTGTTGGCTTGTTGCCCAAAAATCGAAACTGAGAGACCGATTAGCCTTACGTCGTACGTTCATCAGTTTATACATGCGCATGCGAGCCCTGGGATGCTGCGATCTCAGGAGGTAGCGTTTTTGACCGTGTTTTAGGACGTCTCCTCTGCGGAGAACTGATGGTATACTATCAACGCCAGTTTTAAATTACGTTGTTGGCTTGACCTCAACAAGTTCTTTGACTCGATAGGCCGACACAGGTTAATCGAATTTGCTCTTGATCTTGACTATCCTGCCTTGCTGTTACTGCCTGCTTTAAGCATTCACTAGGGTCTTGGTCTCGGAAAACCAAGCCTCGCGGCGTATTCACCCCAGTTACAGCATCCTCCAAGGATGTCCTAGCTCGGTTGCTCTTGCTAAGGCTTATCTGTATGAAGTTCTTCGCACGGTATGTGAAAGATATCCTGACTTTGATGTTTCCAGCTGGTTGGATGACCTTTGATTCGACAGATGCGCCCCCGACTTCCAGGTCTTGATACAAGATGTTGTCTCCTTGTATCTGAAACCTTCTACAGTAGCATGCTGCAGCGCCTGAACCTGACGATTAACACAAAGACATCGGGGTTTCTTTGTAGTCATGCCTCCCTTCACAGACTGTTACGACACTACCTGCGTCAGCATTCCCTGGAACCGTTTTTCCCAAAGTGTTGGATTGAGTAAGTCAGTGATGCGTCGGTGAAGGCGACTGAAGAGCGACAGGCGTGGGAGAGTACCTGAGAGGTCCTAGATGGCACACTCCTTCTATAATGCATTCTCTCTCTCTCTCTATATATATATACATATATATATATATATAGATAGACTTTTTGGTAAGCCGCCCTGTTTTTTCCTCTTTGGGGAGGTTCCCTCGAAGCGGTCTACGCACAGCCTGCAAGGCACGCGGAGACCTGCACAGTACCATCTAACGACGACGATGCTTGCAATACTCTCTTCTTGTTGCTGATTCGATCTTGTTCGTGTGCTTGCTTGCTGCCATGGTCCCACTGTCGTTCCTTGAAGCTACTCACGGCCGTTTGTGCCAACTGTTGTCGTCTTGTCTGTCATGCTTGGGGCAGGTCGGGGTTGTCATTGTGATAACCAACTATGGGTGATTCTTCCCACCATGCCTCATTCGCAATGGCTCTGCTTCTTGTTCTCGCCAGGCTCCTGGCCACCAGAGCATGAACAGTTGAACCAGGGGACCATTGTCGCAGCACTTGAACGGGTAGCTAGAGGAATTCGCACCTCCTAGGCTTTCAGTCGCGAAGCTTGCGCCGCCAAAGGCTGAACACCGACTCCGAACTCTTCAACCGTGGGATAGGGGAACCGATCGGTAGATCAGATTCAGTTTCCGTTTCACGTGGAGGCATCAAGCCGGACGCCGATGAGGCTGGATCCTTGTCGTGAGCTGTCCGGGGTTGTTACACTGGGTCTTGGCTGAACAGCGAGCTTAGCTTGCGCAATGCTGTTCGCTAGTTCAGCCGGGGATGTCGGCAGCTGTGACTGCAGCTTAGCAAGGCGATTCCGTGCAACAGAGTTTGTGGATGCGGGCAGGTCCTGCAGTGCATTGAGAGTTTGTATGTGGACAAGCTGAAGCCTTTTGGCCGTGTCCTTGGAAGCCAGACAGACACTTCAATGTCGCCGACACCCTCCAGTCGGTTCATTTCAGCTGCAGGTCGATTCCTGCGACAGCGCGTCGCAGAACGCCATGCCCAGATCCACCTCCAAGCGCAGCACCCGTTCGTGCCAGGACAGCGACGTTTGAAAGCGAGTTTGCCCATCGAGACCAAGCAAATAGGAGGTGTAGATTGCGAAGGCAGAGACGTGTTTTCAGCTTGTCGGTTGCAGCGATTCTTGATCTTTTTTGGGGGGATCGAGGGTATCGTGGGAAGTTGCTGCACGTTCGGGATGTTGCAGCCTCGTACGAGGAGCTGCAACAGAACTTCCAGACGTGGATATCAAGAGCGAGCCCAAGCAATACAGCGACAGTCCGTTCCATTCATTTGTGCGGGCGCGGCAGCACTCCTGAGGCACCTGAAAGGTCTCTGTGACGGTTCTGACCAGTTGGACATTGCGCCCAAGCCTCGAAGAGCGGAAGTGGGAGCGAGTCCTCTCTGAGTACTTCGCTCTTGTAATCTTCTCCTGGCAGGCCAGAGAAGGGAGGCGACTGGTCCGTCACCTTTCGAGGCCGCGCCCAGGTCTTTGCCGGAGCCCAAGTCTGGCAGATTCTGGCAGCGCTCCGGCAGGGACCAGGCGCCGACTCCCAGCGACTGAGGTGGACCCCGACAGTCCCGTGGACGACTTCTCTCCCCGGATCTGGGAGGCTGCCAGAGCGTGCTCCGCCCACCCGGAAGCCCCGAGACTCCTCAGCAGAGGAGACTTCTCGGGCAGAGAGGGAGCTGCCTTTCTCTTCCTTGGCTCTCTTTGGGAGGTACTTCAACTCCTTGCCGGAAAGCGAGGCTCTGCTCCCCGGAGGCAGTGGATCCCGTGGATCCCCTCTGAAGAGACGCCATGTAGAGACGGATAGCGGCCGTTGTTTTTACTTGTAGTTGCTTGAAATGTGACTCAATCACTGCCTCCCTTTGCCGTTTTTTTGGCGACGCGGCGACCTGTGGTCAGGTCGCTACTCCTGTGCACAGGAGCTCGTTCAGAGGCCGAGAGCCTTGTCCACGCAGTGGGGTCTCCTTGCTCCGGTACGTATGCTGTATGCGTACCCACACCCATTTTGAAAGGGAGCTGCCCTTCCTCAGCGGCTTCACGCTCGGCGAGGCGGGATGTGGCCATGCGGCCGTCTTTAAGTGCACCGAAGAAAAGAAGCCTTGGCTTCGAGGTCTGTCACCTGGTGCAGCTGGCCATCTCAAAGCACAAGATCCTAGGCGCCTGGGGCGGGGGAAAAGGGCGCTCTTTTAGATGCTGTGTCGGCGCTTGCTGCATGTCCTGCTTCAGGCTTCCGCCACGGTGCGGTGGTGCCCTACAGCCGATCTCAGCCTGGACCTCAGCGGTTCTTTTGGGAAGTCCACAAAATCTGAAGTCGCTTCGTCCGAGGTCGCGGGTGAAGGAGGAACGCACCGAGTCACAGCGGCCGCGCAGCTGCCCAGAAAGCCAGACAGCTCTCCCGGTTTCGGCTCTTGAAAAAGTCCACAAAATCTGAAGTCGCTTCGTCCGAGGTCGCGGGTGAAGGAGGAACGCGCCGAGTCACAGAAGCCGCGCAGCTGCCCAGAAAGCTTGACAGCTCTCCCGGCTTCGGCTCTTGGGGAAGTCCACAGCATCTGAAGTCGCTTCGTCCGAGGTCGCGGGTGAAGGAGGGACGCGCCGAGTCACAGCAACCGTGCAGCTGCCCAGAAAGCCAGACAGTTCTCCCCCCTTCTCTCAAGTCTCGCTCTCTCTTCAGGCTTCAGCTCTTGATCCTTTCCGA
Organism: Symbiodinium sp. clade A Y106; assembly: GCA_003297005.1. NCBI lineage: Eukaryota > Dinophyceae > Suessiales > Symbiodiniaceae > Symbiodinium > Symbiodinium sp. clade A. Next base: position 55,740 of record BGNK01002824.1, read on the forward strand.
AGCCTCCGAGGTGCTCTCTCCCCTGAGTTTTGGGTTTGGCGGAGCGCCTCTGAGGTGCGTCGGGGCGCCCAACAAGGAGGAGCCAAGCTCGCGGAGCTCCCTGGCACTCGCCGATCTGGAGAAGGCCGCTCCGGGCCGCCGGCAAAAGCACATTATGCCGAGACACTGCTGAAGCGCTTCTGAAGGGCACCCAACCCCCGAACCAAAAGCCTTTTAGGGTTTCGTGCTTCGGGTCCAAGGTTTAGGGTTTAGGTTTTTGGGTTCCTGTTGAACCATAGTATCAGCACGACAGCACCCGTCGAAATGAAATGCCCAATCGCGCACAAAGGAAGGAAGCGACTGCAACGACCACAAGAGGTCCTCGAGTTGCACTCAAAACCAGAGATGTCTCCCAACATATTAGCCCATTGCCGGATCAGTACTTTTGTGGAATCGCTGCAGCCACATAGCGCCGATCTTCAGTTAGCCCCGTGCGGGAGCCAAGGGGTGGGGTGGGCCTGGTGGGATTTTTTGGCATTAGGCCGATTAAGGTCCCAGAAACCCGTCACATAGCAAGACGATGTTGCCTCCGCGGTTCAGCAGTTGCGTCTACTCAACATCAGGCCTTAAGAGTTATGTAATATGTAGGAGGATGCAAGGTCTGAGAGGTTCGAAACAGAACAAAGTCTTTTGGCATGATCTACAAGCCTGGAAATCCGGCTTGGGAGTAGGGCTTAAGAATCCTTTGGGACCGGGCTCAAGCAAGACCGAAGTGATTGCGTGTCCTATGTTTAAAAGGTATGACTCCTTATATGGTTCAAGGTGTCATAAAAAAGACTGAGAGTTACGGGGGTTGGTATGACACGACGAACGTACCGTAACTACCGAGTAAAACGGACATGCTCTTAAGAGGGTGCGGAGCAAGGGTAGTTGGTAGGGGGGCGCTTACTACTACTACTACTACTACTACTACTACTACTACTACTGCTACTGCTACTGCTACTGCTACTACTACTACTACTACTACTGCTACTGCTACTGCTACTACTACTACTACTACTACTACTACGACTACTACTACTACTACTACTACTCCTGCTACTACTACTACTACTACTACTACTACTCCTACTCCTACTCCTACTCCTACTCCTACTACTACTTCTACTACCACCACCACTTCTGCTGCTGCTACTACTACCACTACTACAACAACTGCTACTGGTACTAGTAATGCTACAACAACATCAACAACAACTGTGAAGCGCCGCAACCGGTCTTGCAAAGCAGATGCAAACACGGAGCGGCAGCTGCCTTTTTGCTTCGCGGGCTCACACCGCGTACGCTCACCAGTCCCTAAGCAACCGCGTCGCAGACCGACCGCGAGTTGCAACTTCGAAAGACGAAGCTACACCTACTCGCTAATCAGCCGTGCTCATTCGGCACTTAGATACAAGTGCTTGAGCCAAAACGTTTCGTTTGGCAAAACGTTCAATTATGTACAAACATGCAACAACACAACAGCTCTGCAGAGACTGACATGTCTGTGGTGACATGTATACACGCTCACACAACCACAGCAACAACAACAACTACTACTACTATTATTATTATTGCTACTACTACTACTACTACCACTACCACTGCCACTGCCACTGCTACTGCTACTGCTACTACTACTGCTACTACTACTACTACTGCTACTACGGAAGGGGGTTCGCTTGTGTCTTTTTTTGGGGGGTTCACTTGTGTCTTTTGTTTTGGGAAGCAACAGTCTCGAACGAGAGGCCCCGTGGAAGGCCAACCGTACAGCCACCCGCAGCTTGGAAACCCTAAAAGAAGTGAAAGGTAAGCTTGCAAGAAAGCCGAAAGGCGAAAAGGAGTAAACCCAGGCCGAAGCCCTACAAAGAGAAATCCCGCAGCGAATTACTATAAGCAGTACGCCCAGAACGAAACCGTAATGAAAGAAGGCCCAAACGTTTAAAAGAGTAAACCGACCCCGAAATTCGATAAAAGGAATAGACCCAGGCCGAACCCTTATAATCAAAGAAGATCCAAACCTTAATGAAGGAAGGCCCAATCCCGAAAAAAAATAAACCGGGCCCGCAACCCTAAAAAGAGTAAACCCAGGCTGAAGCCGTAACCGGACTAAACCCGGACTGAAACCCTAAGGGCAAGCCGAGACCTTAAGACCTAAACGGAGTAAACCAATCCCGAAACCCTAAAAGAAGTGAAAGGTAAGCTTGCAAGAAAGCCGAAACTCTAAAAGGAGCAGACCCACGCGTAATGAAAGAAGGCCCAATCCCTAAAAGAATGAACGGACCTCGAAACCCGAAAGGGAGCGCAGCCCTAAAAGGAGTTAACCCAGAACGAAACCCTAATGAAAGAAGGCCCAAGCCTTAAAGGGAGTTTACGAACCCCGAAACCCTAAAAGGAGTAAACCCAGTTCGACATCCTAAGGAAAGAAGGCCGGCGCCGAAACCCTAAAACCTAAACGGAGTAAACCGACCCCGAAATCCTAAAAGAAGTGCAGTGTAAGCTCCCGAAACCCTAAAAGGAGTAAACCCAGGCCAAAAAAGCCCTGAAAGGAGTAAGCCCATTACCCAGAACGATACCTCAATAAGGAAAAAAGGTAAACCCAAGCCGCAACATTGAAATCTAAACGAGGTAAACCGACCCCGAAGCGCTAAAAGAAGTGAAAGGTAAACTTGCAGGAAAGCCAAAACCCTAAAAGCAGTAAACCCAGGCTGAAACCCGAAGAGTACTAAACCCAGAGCGAAGCCCCAAAATGAGTAAAGCCCAGAAGGAAACCCTAACGAAAGAAGGTCCAATCCTTAATGAAAGGAGGCCCAATCCCTAAAAGGAGTCAACGGACCCCGAAACCCTAAAAGGAGTAAACCCAGGCCAAAGCCTTAAAAGGAATAAACCCAATTCGAAAGGAGTAAGCCCAGAAAGAAACCCCAATATGGAAACAGGTGCATGTACCGGGCCTGAAACTGAGCGGGGTGAGGTCCTACCAAGGCACCTCTCGTTCGAGACTGTTGCTTCCGAACAAGGAAACCCAGACCGAAACCCTAATGAACCCCGAAACCCTAAAAGCAGTAAACCCAGGCCGAAACCCTAATGAAAGAAGGTCCAATCCTGAATCAAAGAGAGCCCAACCCTTCAACAAGAATACGCGAACCCCGAAACCCTAAGAGGAGTAAACCTAGGCCAAAGCCCGAAAAGGAATCCTCCCAGACCGAAGCCCTACGACAAAATGGCCCAATCCGAAAACCCTGAAACTTAAACGGAGTCAACCGACCCCGAAACCCTAAAAGAAGTGAAGGGTAAGCTTGCAAGAAACCCGAAACCCTAAAGGGAGTAAACCCAGGCCGAAGCCCTAAAAGGAGTAATCCCACAGCGAATTACTAGAAGCAGTACGCCCAGAACGGAACCCTAATGAAAGAAGGCCCAAGCCTTGAAAGGAGTAAACGGACCCCGAAACCCTAAAAAGAGTAAACCCAATCCAAAGCTTTAAACGGGGTAAACCCAATTCGAGCTCCGAAGGAAAGCAGGCCGACGCCGAAACCCTAAAACCTAAACGGGGTGAACCGACTTCGACACCCTAAAAGAAGTGAAAGGTAAGCTTGCAAGAAAGCCGAAACCGTAAAAGGAGCAAACCCAGGCCGCCCCCCCCGCCCAAAAGGAGTAAAGCCAGAGCGAAGCCCTAAAAGGAGTAAACCCAGAACGAAACCATAATGAAAGAGGAATAAACCCAGAGCGAAGCCTCAGAAGGAGTAAACCCAGAAAATATCCGTGATGACAGAAGACCCAAGCCTTAAAACGAGTACACGGACCCCCGAACCCTAAAGGGAGTAAACCCAGGCCAAAGCCCTAAGGGAGTAAACTCAATTCGAAATCCCAAGGAAAGAAAGCCGACGCCGAAACCCTGAAACTTAAAGGGAGTAAACCGACCTCGAATACTAAAAGAAGTGAAAGGTAAGCTTGCAAAAAAAGCCGAAAACTTTAAACAAGTTTAACCCAGGCCGAAGCCCCAAAAGGTGTAAACCCAGACCGAAACCCTAATGAACCCCGAAACGCTAAAAGCAGTAAACCCAGGCCGAAACCCTAATGAAAGAAGGTCCAATCCTGAATCAAAGAGAGCCCAATCCTTCAACAAAAATACGCGGACCCCGAAACCCTAAGAGGAGTAAATTTAAGAGCCTCCGGCTCAGGCCGCCGACCCCGTAGGAGTCAGAGAAAGGGCGATAGGGGAGGGAGCAAGTGAGGGCCGCGCGTAGAAGTTCCTGCAACGTTCTGGCACGAGGAG
>BGNK01002824.1:65200-90530 GCA_003297005.1 Symbiodinium sp. clade A Y106
GTAGTATTGGCGTACGCCAGGGACAGGCCTGTCCCAAAAGAGAACAGGTTCACGCTTGTGGTGCCACGTACGTGCTAGTTGTATTGTTCCGTGGAAGGCATGCTACCCGGGTAAGGAGCGAGTCGCAAAAGTAGCGAGGGGCGCTTAGGCCGCCGCCGCCAGCAGGGCGGCGGCGCTTAGGCCGGAGTTTAGGGTTTAGGGTTACAGCCTAATCCCAAGCCCCCAGATGTAAGTCGCTGGCTTGAGTTGGCCCTCATAGGTCGTGCCTCAGTCAGATCAAGGCTGAGCAATAGCTTTGGGGTGTTTTGGGGCTTGGGGTTTAGGCAGCGAGGTTAAGGGTTTGGGGTTTCGGGTATGGGAGTGAACCATACTGCCAAAGCCTCCTGCACAAAACTGGTGTTGATGATGTCGACGACACTTGAATGATATAACTATATCTGCTACAATCTATCGTTTACTGAAATGCTTACAGGGTAACTTGCCGTCGTCGTCGTCGCCGCCGCGGTTGTGGTACTAGGCGTTTCAACATTAAGCAATAATTTCGGAAAGCACGACTGGCCGGAGTACCGCCGCTACTGCCAACACCGCCGTTTCCGACGATTGGGTTGTTTTCGGCATCGTTCCTTAGTGGTCCTGCTGTTACAGACCCTTCGCGTCTTTTTCTGCTGCCGTTGTTGTTACAGCGACTCGACTTTTTATAATTGGCCGGTTCGGCCCCTGCAGCTGCTCAACACACATCTGCACATGCCCTCAAACAAGCCCCATGCTTAGGGTCCCTTTTGGGTTTTAGGGCTTAGCCCAAGCCAAATGCCTCCGAAGCATGAGCAAGCCCAATCCCTGAGTTGAGCTGTGAGGGTTGAGAGCTATGGCCTAAAACCCTTAGAGAAGTCTTATAGAAACCTTGCAGAACTCGTTCAAAGTTCCTAAACCCCTAAAATCCGCTAAACCCGAAATAAAGCCCAATGCCAGAAACCATATAACCCCAAAGCCCTAATCCTAAATAGAATCCTGATTCTGAATCCCTCAAAAAAGTTTACAAGAATCTTAATACCCTCAAATATAAGTGAAAACCCCACAGCACCAGAATCATCATAGTTCCCTTCCAGTCTGAAATGAACCCTAAACCTGTAAGTCCTTCAAAAACCTAAACCCTCAAAACTTAAAACCCTAGACCCTCAGCAGATCCCGAGACCCCTAACCCCGTATAGGAACCATTATAGCAACTCTCAAAACCCTAAACCCTAAACCCTAAACCCAATTCTCAAAGGAACCCGAAACGCTCAACCCAACCCCAAAAGCCCAGAGCTTCGAACCGCAAGCCGCTCGAAGCAACCGACGTAGGCGCTTCCTTGGCCGTGGAGGGCGCACGGTTTAGTGTTCAGGGTTTAGGGCAAAAGGTCTTCATTGTATCAAGGCTTGCTTAGTGGTAAGTACCAAAGGGCCCAAAAAAGGTTAACCCTTTCAATTATGGACTATATAAAACTTAATAAGGTTGCAGGCTACCTACTCAGCAACTATGCTTCTGGGGTGTCCTAGTACTTTGCCCTTCTGGCCCTTCTCAAGCCTGGGACTTGCCTGCGTGTCTCAGGGTGTTGAGCTCCTTTATAGTATACTTGTAAACAAGAAAGCTTGAGAATAATGCTGGTAACTATTTAGGCTTCTACATTATCCCACTTGTCCAGTATCTTGCAATACTACAACCCTAAACCCCAAACCCTAAACCCTAAAGGGTTACTTTGGGGGGGGGCAAGGGGGCGACTACAGGGCTCCATGGGGTGCAGGGCTTTGCAGTGCGAAGATCCGACTTCTTGGGTCCAGAAAGGCTTCCTTGGCTAGTAGGGAATGGAAGAATGGTAGTCATAGTAGTTATATTGGTTATAGTAGTCATAGTAGTTATAATAGTTATAGTAGTTATAGTAGTTATAATAGTTATATTAGTTATAATAGTTATAGTAGTTATAGTAGTTATGGTAGTAATGGTAGTTATAATTGTACCCCATTCCTCCATGCCCTACTAACCAAAGGTAAGGAAAGGCTTCAGGTCTTCGAGTTGAAGACTTGGAGGCTCCAGGCTTCGGAATGTGGGCTGAGGCTCGAGGCTTTGCAGCGCAGTTTCGGGAAATGCTATAACAATACGGCTGATGGACAAAATCCTGCATGACCCTAAGGACCCTAAACTATGGGATTTATGGTATCTTCCTTATAATGGGTAATGCAGGATTTTGTCCATCAACAGTAGTGTGAGGAGGAGCTGTGTCTACACTGAAGACAGAAAGCAAGCGTCACCGCCGCAGCAGCAGCAGTGCTACAAGAACAAACACGGCACGAATCAAACTTAGTAGCATTTAACAACCAGCCATGATGATAATTAGCGGGGATACCTAAGCGCGGCGCAAGACTCAGTGACCGGGTCGTGCATGGGTCATGCGCGCGTTGGGTGCCCCTTTAGGGGCTTCTTCAATCTTTTGGGCTTTGTTGTGTTCATTAGGCTTCGAGCTTTACTGATACAGGTTTAGGGTTTAGGGGGTTTAGGGGTTTAGGCCTTTAGGATTTAAGTCTTTATTGATAAGGCGGCTGTTGAATCTGTTGAATCAGCAAAAGCCGGGGCCGTGTCTCGTCCCACGCCACAGGCACGTTGCCAACAAACATCGTCCGCTTCTGCAGGGCTCTTGCGTTTAGGGTTGGGTTGTATCAGCAGGGTGTTGGGTTTGGGGGATTTGAGTTGTAGGGTCTTGTCTTGAGGGTTGGGGCTTGGGGGTTCAGGGTCCCGGCTTTAGGGTTTAGAGTTTCGCTTTAGGGTTTCGGGGCTCGCTTCTTCTCGCCGAAACACAAACCTCAGATTCCGCAGCCTCTCAATAATCAGGGGAAATGCGAGGGTATCCGAGGCCTAAAACGCTTAAAGCCTAAACCTGCGTTCTCATGGTCTCTTTATGCTTTCAGTCTGCGACAACAGGAGCAGTGAAGCTCTGCACTACAGAATCTCAGAACATGGTAGCCGACAGCAACGGTAGACACAAGACTGTATGACTATGATAGGAAGAACATGATCATCATCTTCTTCTCCTCCGGATTAAAAAATCATCGTCATCGTCACCATCACCACCATCATCACCATCAGCACCATCAATACAATCATCACTATCATCACCATCCAACTGATCATCGTCAGTCAGCATCATCATCATATCATCATCATCACCAACCTCACCAGCACCGATATGAAAAGCGAATCGAATTGAGAAAAGACATGCTCATTCGCAACAGTCCTCCTCTAGACTCCAGACACAACACTTTGCTCCTCTAGATACCAGCCCTACCACGCGAAGTTTTCATATTACAAAACCCGGAGCCCTAAACCCTACACCCTGCGCCCTGAACGGCTTAGGGCTCATGGTACTTATGGTTCAGAGAAAACTGATGCCTCCCGTTCCTTGACTTCGGACTCATCGAGCTTGCGCTTCCTCCCCGTCCTCAGACGGTGCAAAACCTGAACCCTACATCCACCCCCAAAACACTTCAGCTGTCGCTGGTTTTCTTTTCCCGCATGTAGGGTTTGGCATTGCCTCTGGTATTGGATCAATTTTGCCGAGTTACGTGTTTAAGGTCTGAGGGCTAAGGAGGGCTGCAGGTGAGGGTCTTCCCGGCTAGTTTTTTTGGTGCACTGTTTGCGTTAAACAGATCCAATTTGAGGTGTTCAGACGCTTTTCGGGTTTCAGGTCTAACGGTTGGCAACCTGATGAGGACTGAGCGCTTGGCTCAGACGGTGAAGCCCCTTGTGCATCTTCGGAAGGTCCTTTCCAGCTTTGCATACTTTTTGTTCTAGGGATTCGGACATCGATGTAGGGCTCAGGGTTTAGAGTTTAGGGTTTAGGGCTCAGAGTTTAGGGTTTAGAGTCCTAAACTAAACCTTACGACAAGGTCTCCAAGGAGGAACGGCTATGAGGCACTGTAAACGGCTGAAAATCCGTAGGGCAGTACCCTGCAAGTGAATGACAGGAACGTGGTCCTATCACGCGCTGTCAATTTTCGATTGATAAATACCTCGACATGATAATCTTTTGGGACCAGCATGGGCCAGCAGTTGCGCGCGGAATAAAGCTCTAAACTTTAAATCTGCAAGCCTGAATCCTGAACCCCGAAATCTAAGCCTTAGCCGGAACGCCTACATACACCTAAAGACCCTGAACCCCAAACCCTAAGCCCTCAGACGGCCTGCATCGCCTTTCTTCTCAGTTTTCGCTTTCACCTTCTTGCCAAGGACTTTTGTGGCCACCTCGCGAGGGGTTCAGTTGTGTAAGGCATCGGGCTAACAAGGGTTTGTGTGTCCAGTAACTCTTTTTGGGCTTAGGGGTTGTACTTGGAGGTTCATGGGTAGTCATAAGTGGAGTTATATGTACTATATGTACGGTAACTATACTTATAACTCCTATGACGGGACTTATAAGCCCACGGATAACTACCCATGAACCTCCAAGTAGGGTGCAGGTTTTTTGCAGGGCCTAAGGATTCTCGTGCTCGGGATTCGAATCTTAGGGCTTACAGCTTGATCACGAGCAGTGATAAACCACCCTCTCTAAACCCTAAACCCTACTTTAGGTCTCCAGGTCTCCGTTGTTTGCCCCTTTCCAAGAGCACGAACGGAAAGCCAGTCCGAAACCTCACAGTAAGTGCTGCACAGAGGAGCATAAATAGTCAGGTCTTCCATAAGAAACACTACGTTTAACTAGATGGACGAAAATAGCATGACTATCGGGTTCATAAAAGGAAACCACCGTTCAAAAACAGTGGCAAGTATTGGATGTCTCCTGGCGAGGCTCCCGCCAGCTCCGGCAGCTCTTTCTTGGCTTTCGTGGCTTTAGCACCTGCCACTGCCGCAGGCGAAAAACTGCTTGAGTCTTCCCCATGACCCGCCCACCCTCGCCAATTCCTAAACTCCACAATCGACAGCTTGAGGCCCAGCGGCATCTGCACAACTACAAACCCAATACTTGCCAAAAATCCCTGCCACATTAAAACCTCCGCAAACTTGAAACCCTAAGCCGTAACATGGAAAGTCCCTAACCTTCCAAGCATCCACCCCGAAACATCGCCGGAGGCTCGCTTGCCCGCTCTGGCAGAGCCACCGGAAGCTCGGATCATGGCTGCCGGTTTAGAGTTTAAGGGAACGTAGGTCAAGAACTGATTGGGACTAGGATTCAAGGCTCACCTAGCCGTGGGAAGAACTATATTGATAGTTCTCTAGATTAGGATCCTTTTAAGGGGTCCTGTTTTATGAGGGTCCGGCCTTTCTTTTGCGTTCCTAATTTACAGAACTGCGCATATTGGGGGGCCCCCCCAAACTCCCTGATTGGAAACCACTCCCGCAAAAGCTTGATGTCTATGCAAATCTACGTTTCCTCCCGAATCCATCTGCAAACCGCAGAATGCCAAGAATAGCCTGCAGCAACCCAGTCCGGGGGCCTTAATAACTAGCATAGGCTGTCTTTTTTGAATGGGGGGTGCGACAGGCGGGGTATGTTATAGTATAGGTGTATGGAAGCCACATAAGATATGGTTACTACATGTACTCATTGAGACCCGTCCGGCAACCTCTTTGATGCTCAGTCGTGAATGCTACAGGTTTCTGTGAGCCACAGGCTAAAGCGGCACTCGATTGCTTAGAAACTGCAATAGCAAGCAATAGCATCGGCTGAGTAGGTTTCATAATGTTTGTACAGGGATTTCTGAGAAGAGAACTTGCAATTACAATGTTGCACAGGGCTTTCATAGAATTGCTGATGAAAACTTATTCCATCACAATCAAAAGACCAAGGCCAGCCATAAGCGGCAGCAAAGCGCAAGAGCAGCCGCAGCTGCTGGTGCGGCTGGGGCAACAGCATCAAATAGCAAAATCACCGTCAAGCCGCCCCCGTTACTGCTGCCAAGACACCACCAGTGCCAACAGCCATGACATCAAAAGACATAGCACACACAACGCGATCGGTGCACATCAGGCACCAACAACATCAACCCGAAAGAACGATCATGACCATGGCCACCGCGCTGACGCCCACGGAGTACGACGGAGACATGCGAAGACAGCAAGCGTAAGCAAAAAGCGGCAACCACCGCGCGAACCGAACGTGAAGACGTCATCGCAATCACCATTCTCATAATCACAATCACACGATCACTTTACCAGTACACCATAATGTAACCATATAGTCATAATAGTCATATAATTACACAGCGATCCAATCATGCAGTCATGTCATCATAGAGCCATATAATCATAAGAGAAGACAGATGCCCAGAGTCATTGTTACAATCACAATGAAAGCCTTAATCACATTAATAATCACTGTCATAGCGAGAATCAAGATCAGAATCGTCATCAGCAACAGTGGCCATGGCATCAAACCACTTCAATCACCGTCACCACCGTCGTCCTGCGCGAAACATGACATGTTTCAACAAGTTCTCAGCCGGATACCGAAGCGCTCGCTTTCCCCACCTATGCCTGTGGCATGAATGTCGGAACAGCAGACCTGGACGCCTGCCAGAGTCAGACCACCGCAGACAGTTTTTTTGGCCTGCAGGCGACCCAATCTTCTGTTTCTGATGACCATCCCTAAACTCCTAAAACCCCTAAACCCTACACCCTAAAAAAACCCTGCCTAAACCCTACACCAGCAAAGAGGGCCAAGGAAGCCCAGCCGGGCCCAAAGAGGGAGAGGATGCTGCGCTTCCCCGGCCCATGAGACCTCGGAGCCCTTTGGCCCGTCTCTGCCGGGGGGACCTAGCGGGGGAGCTCGGAGCCGCTGACAGGACCTTCGTCTCGCCCTGCCGCCAAGACCTCGGACGCCGGGCCCCGGTTTAGGGGTTTAGGGTTTAGGGTTTAGGGTTTAGGGTGACATGCAAAGATGATGTAAGACACTTTGTGGGTCGTTCTCCGCATTAGGGTCTCTTTCTGGACCCCAAATATGGTACGGCAGCCTTTAAAAGAGTACTCTAAAAGGGACCCTAACTTCGAGAACTACCCATAAAGAGCCCCTGTAGACCCGTATAAAAACCCTTGTAGCCCCTTTAATAGGGACCTTGAAAAAGCCTACTGTCGAGAACTACCCTTACCGCCCTTTCTGCGGGTTCGGGCCACCGAGGCTTTGGGATGTTGCGGTCGAAGGCTTGCTTAGGGTGTAGGGCTAATTTTTTGGAGGGGTTTAGAGATTATAGGGATTAGGGTTTAGGGATTAAGGTTTAGGGTGTAGGGATCAGGGATTAGGGTTTGGGGTGTAGGGATGAGGGATTATGGTTTAGGGTGTAGGGATCAGGGATTAGGGATTAGGGTTTAGGGGGGATGGATCAGGGATTAGGGTTTAAGGGGGATGGGGGTCTAGAGATTATAGGGATTAGGGTTTAGGGATTAGGGTTTGGGGTGTAGGGATCAGGGATTAGGGTTTGGGGTGTAGGGATCAGGGATTAGGGTTTAGGGTGCAGGGATCAGGGATTAGGGTTTAGGGGGGATGGATCAGGGATTAGGGTTTAAGGGGGATGGGGGATTAGGGTTTAGGGTTTAGGGATTAGGGTTTAGGGCTTGTTCCTTGAAGGGCTAGAAGGAGTCCGGATGAAAGGGGGTTCCTAGGGTTCCTGAAAGGGTTCTACAAGGGATCTATAGGGGTTCTTTAAGGGATCTATAGGGGTTTAGGGCTGATGGGTTCAGGGGGATCGAACCCTAAACCCTAAGCCCCAGACCCTTTGAGTTTAGGGTTTCTGCGTGGAGCCCTATGTCAGCTCGCTAAGCTCGGCGCCGGCTGCAGGACGCTGGCGACTAGTAGCTGCCGTAGCGCAACTCACCTAGGCTGGCCCTTTAAAGCCATATGACGGCTTTGGGTGGCAGACTTTGGGCCGAACGGATGATACACACAACTGTACGTCTACTCGCAATCTCCCCAAAACCCCATAGCAAAATCCTAGAAGCCCTTTAAACCCTAAACAAACCCCTAAACCCAACCCATTACATTCCTATGCGCGCCTGGATGTACATCAGGACCACTTGCCAGGCTTGGCACTGCCAGGATATGCCTGTGCATCAAGTAATTTAAGATGGAGGTTGCATACTTAAGGTTTAAGTTGGTATAAGATGGAGGATTGAATACTTAGCAACAAGAACCCCTAGTATGTCCCAAAAAATCACGCCAATTATGTGTTGGATGGCCCTGCACCGTTTCTGCGTCAGGGCAGTAGAGCTTCAACTCTCTTCAGAATCCTAAACCCTAAACCCCAAACCCCTAAATCCTAAACCCTAAACCCTAAACCCCTAAACCCTAAACCCTAAACCCCTAAACCCTAAACCCTAAATTTCAAGTTTCAGCGAAAACAGAGATCCCCCCCTTTTCGGGGGTCTCCTGGGGCTTGAAGTCTTGGATGTCCTAACACCCTGAAGGCCTCCAGCCCTAAATCCTAAAACCCCTGAAACCCTGAAACCCCAATACGTTAAAACCCAGATCCTAAGCCCTAAATTTAGGTTTAGGGGTTCAGGGTTTAGGGTTTTTTTGTTCAAAAGGGTTTGGGGTTTAGGGTTCCCTGAACACCTAGACAGCGCCGCACACCTGTTTAAACCCTCAACAAAGATCCCATCTCTCGAGCCTTGTACACTCCGCGGTCGGCGAGGCCTAGGCGTTGCCGGGGTTAGCGGAGCTTCATAGTAAGCCCTGGATCCAGGCCTTCAGCCCCAAACTTAAACCCTAAACCCCCGCACCCCAAAACCCTAAATTCCAAGCCCTAAACGGTTGCGGGGTGAACCTTCCCAGCCCGCATGTCTGAGAAACAACAATAAGAATAGGGTTTGCCGTATAATGTACTATGGGCATAGAGAAGATATAAAGGAACACTTGGGAGTTTCTCAAAATAGGGGACCCTACTACAGTACCCTAAATAGTAGGATCCTTATTATAAGGTACCCCCTATTTTCGGAAACTCCCACTTTTCGCAGCTTCTTCCGACTCCCATGGTTGACCCACCCTAGATCCCAACGATTTATTCAAACCCCTGAAAGACCCGATAACAAGCCCTAGAAAAAAGAAGAACAAACCCTTACTACCATTCCTTCAAAGCCCGAAACCCCAAAAACCCTTTCAGCCCTCAACCCTCAACCCTATACACCCTAAAACCCTACACCGTACACCCTCAACCCTGCACCCTAAACCCTGCAAGCGGGTTCACTAACTGGGGTGGTTTTGCTGCTGTTTGCAGCTTGTGCTCTGAGAAGCAACACCAGACTGTGTAAACCCTATACCTTAAACCCTACACCTTACACCCCAATCCCTCCACCCTAAACCCTACCCCCCAAGCCCCAAACCCTAGCCGGGGCCCCGGCACTCCGAGGAAGAGTCGGAGAGAGCAAAGTGGCTGCCTGCGCTTTGGGCTTAGGGTTTTGGAGTCTTAGGGTTTAAGGGCTTGGGTTTGGGGGTTTGGGGGTTTAGGGGTTTAGGGGTTTAGGGGTTTAGGGGTTTAGGGGTTTAGGGGTTTAGGCGTTTAGGGGTTTAGGGGTTTAGGGGTTTAGGGGTTTAGGGGTTTAGGGTTTAGGGGCTTAGGGTTTAGGGGTTTAGGGGTTTTGGGTTTTGGGTTTTGGGTTTAGGGTGTTTGGGGGTTCGTTTAAGGAGGACTTTACCATGTTACCCATAGGTTACAGTACTTAAAAGTAATGCAACGAAGTCCATCGCAGATGGCCCTAAGTAAGGATCTATTGCAATGATTACAACGAACGGGATGTGGGGGTTCAGTGTCTCCCGGAAATGTAGAACTGGGGACTGAGAACGCCTCCCTCCTTCATTCACACTACTGTACTATACTATACTATTCTATACTATAGTGTACTGTACTGTACTACACTATACTGCACTACACTATGCTATACTGTAATCTCATATTATGTTGTATGTTGCTTGTACTATATTGCTACAAATGGTCGGCTCCCGATGAAAATCGTGCTTTACGCAACACGGGGACATGCAACAAGGGGACATGCTGGGCTGTTTTTCCGGAGCTTACTTCCAGTGTTATCATCACCGGGCATAGCGTAAATGGTGTTGTTTACGATGTTGAACTAGGTTAAACCCTTCAAACGAAACCGCACGTTATCGGCTTCAGAAGAATCGCTGCAACGTCCTTGCCTTCGCCGGCTGCGCCGTCCAATGCCTCAGTCTAAACAGGCTGCAATACCTGCAAAAAAGCTAGACAGTAGTCCTACACTTAATAACCAAAAAAGATTATAGGAATGTACATTATGGCGCAATGGCCGGCCTAAACACGGAGCTCTGATCAAATGTTTCTTGACAAGTCCGCTCTAACTAGTTCTGAAGCAGAACAAACAGGTTCTCGACGGAAGCCTCCTCAACTAGCAGCCTCTGGGCACGGTCTGCTTTCGCAGCACAAAGCTTGTTTTTACTGGTACTTGACAAAATCGATTGAAAAAATAATTACCGGGTAACTTGATAGCTTCTACGAGCCTTTGTGACCCGAAATCTTACCCTGAACTCTCTTACTAAGCCCCAAACCCTAAACCCTGAACCTTACACCTGTAACCCTAAACCTAGAACCCTAAACCCTAAACCCTAAACCCCTAAACCCTAAACCCCTTAAACCCTAAACCCCTAAACCCCTAAGCCCCTAAACCCTAAACCCCTAAACCACTACACCTGTAACCCTAGACCTCAAGCGGAAGCCCTAAACTGGACTCCAGCAGATCCTTCGAAAGGAGGGACCGGGCTCCGGGCTCTCCGAGCAGTCGACAACGTATCGCCTGGGACTGTTTTTTTTCAGGGCCGCTTAGGGTTTAGGGAATTGGGGGTTTAGGGTTCAGGGGTTTAGGGGTTTAGGGGGTGAGGGGTTTAGGGGTTTAGGGTTTAGGGGTTTAGGGGCTTAGGGGGTTAGGGGTTTAGGGTTTAGGGGTTTTGGTGTTTAGGGGTTTAGGGGCTTAGGGGCTTAGGGGTTTAGGGTTTAGGGGTTTTGAGGTTTAGGGTGTATTTAGGGGTTTAGGGGTTTAGGGTTTAGCGGCGGTTTAGGGTGAAGGCGGCTCACTGGGCTAAGAGGTCACAAGACAAGTAGCGTTTTTTAAAACAGAAAAACACCCAGCCACCCACAGGCCCAAAGAATCCCAGAACGTTCAGACGATATAGAGCTTTTCATCATTTTGTCAGGTGTACAGATGCATAGCAACACTTTGTTGGACCCTCGTAGCTGCATCTGGCTGTTGACTTACTCTCTTACGACCAAGACCTGAGCATACATCCAGAAGTGGTGCAACAAAGCGCGTTTTGATATCAGTCTATAGAAAACTAGAGCATAATACAATGCAGTTATGCAGGTCAATCTCGTTTTCCGTCGTGTTGGACGAAGACGCAAAAGGCTGCTAAGAAAGGGCCATTCTTCTAACCTCGCTTTGCATCAAGCGGTCTCCCTTTCGCCAGAAACCACTTCTCCCAGCTCGTTCGGAAGCCTAGAAACTGAAACACGGCAAGAGGGCGGACAAGAATAAACGCAATCTTGTTCATCTCTGTTCTTGTTCGTAGGCAGCCCGAAACGCTGAACCCCAAATGACTTGTAGACACTGAACCCTGAAACCATCGAAAACTCTAAACTCGAAGCGAACCCCTACTGCAGAGAACTACCCATATAACCATATATAATCATATGCCCTCAACTCTAAACCCTAAACCCTAAACCTAAAACCTTAAGACCCTAAACCCCTAATCCCTAAACCCTAAACCCTAAACCTAAAACCTTAAGACCCTAAACCCCTAATCCCTAAACCCGAAACCCTAAACCTAAAACCTTAAGACCCTAAACCCCTAATCCCTAAACCCGAAACCCTAAATCCGACAGAACCCCTTTAAAGGAATCCCTGAAAGGGGACCCCATTATAGAACCCTATAGTACCCTAAGGGTACCCTTCAAAGGAACCCCGGCGGCGCCTGCAGCAGCCATGGCCTCCTCAGCTGCAGTGAGCTCCGCACCGATCGGCGCCGTCGTACGGCGCAGGCGGCTGAGCGGTTTAGGGTCCATCGTGTTCCTCTTAGATTAACTTTAAGAATTCCTTTAAAGAGCGTCTTTAGGGCTTTAGGATTTAAGGTTTTTAGGTTTTAGGGTCTCAGGGTTTGGGGTTTGGGGTTTGAGGTTTAGGGTTTGGGGTTTGGAGGTCCCCAGCTTGAGGGATATGGGTTCTAGGGATGCAGGTTAAGGCTTTTGGGTTCTGGGGCTAGGGGTTTAGGGTTTAGGGTTTAGGGTTTGGGTTCTGGGGCTGGGGGTTTAGGCGTTTTCATCCTGATGTGCCTGCTGCCAGTCCACTACTAGTGGTCAGCAGCAAGAGGATGAGATGCAGCAGGACTCTCAGCGGTAGCACTGGC
The DNA here is from genome assembly GCA_003297005.1 of Symbiodinium sp. clade A Y106. Taxonomy (NCBI): domain Eukaryota; class Dinophyceae; order Suessiales; family Symbiodiniaceae; genus Symbiodinium; species Symbiodinium sp. clade A. The sequence goes on from BGNK01002824.1 coordinate 77,584, forward strand.
GTCGTAACCGTAGCACCGATTGCAAAGCTAGCAGCGGTGAGAATGGACCTACCACCTCAACTCAACAGTCGCAGAACCCGCCGTTGTCGTCGTAGTAGCAGCAGTAGTCCCTCGATCCTTCAAAGAGACCAGAACTGCTGATAACCTACTTACTCAGTCTCGGGTCCGGTAGAACAAACAGTAACCCCCAAGTAGCCTACCTTATAACCCCACTGGATATAACCAAATATACGGGCCGTAGTCAATGGAATTGGAATGAGGGCTTTGGGAGTCTTACATATGCTCTATACAGGTCTTCAAGGAATCCTGTTGCTCCGTATTCCCCTAATATTACATGCTTGGACCCCGAACCCTAAACCCTAAGACCCTAAACCCTGAAACCCTAAGACCCTAATAAACTCTGAGACCCCAAACTCTAAGACCCTAAACCCGAAGACCCTTGATCTGGACCAGGCCTCAGGAAGCCCTCCTGCAAGCTTCGATTTCCAGCCTGGGCTGTGCCGCACATGGGTTTCAAGCATTAGGGCTTGAGCTCTCTTCGGGTTTAGGCTTTAGGGAGGGTTGGGGGCTTGAGACTTTTTGTTCGGGAAGGTAAGGCTTTCAGACCCTTTCAGAGCTTAGGCATTGAAGGTTCTATCTCTGGGGTGTCACGGGCGAGGGTTCGGGGTTCAGGCCTCCGGGCTCTTGAGTTGCAGGGGTTTTGGGATGCAGGTTTCTGGTGGGCGCTTGAGGGACGGTGCTGTGTCGCTTAGGCTCCTGGCTTCAGAGGTGCAGTGCACATGACCTACACCCAAGCAGTGAGAATTATGAATTAAGGCTCCAAAACATAAAACCCCACAGAACCATCCCAATAAAAGACCCCTATACAGGCCTGTCCTAAGGATTGGTTCAGGGCCCGAAACCCAAAACCCCTTCTACACCCTAAACCCACATAATCAGATTCTGGCCCCGAAGGAATGCCACGCGCCCAAACAAAAACCGGGGGCTCCGCCGCTGCGGCGTTCGACCTGTCCGAAGAGCTTCAGGCTCTCAGCCGCTTTAGGGCGTAACACAGGGGCCTTAATGACTAGAATAAGGTTCCTGAAAAGGGCCTCTTCAAAGGGATCTATCAGGGTTCCAAAAGGGTTTTGTTGTATAGGGCTTCCATTAGGGATTTATTGTATAAGGGCAAAAATGATCAGAATAGGGTTCCTTAAAAGGGTCCTTGAAAAGGGATCTATAAGGGTTCCATTCGGGATTTATGGTATAAGGGCCTTAATAATTAGAATAGGGTTTTGGGGCCATTATATATAGTACTATAATAATGATAAGGAACCCCCAAAATAGTATAGGTGAGCCCTATATATTAGGGAGTTCTATGCAGTTAAGGGCTTGAGAGGTTTAGGGGTTTAGGGGTTTATGCAACCAGTCACTGCGGACGATCCCGGACGCAAGGATCCTACAATGGACTATCGGTAAATGGCAGCGTTTGGGGTTTGGGGCTTTGGGGTTTCTAGCCACTTGTTTTCTGAAGTTCTGGCTTTGGAACCCCTGAACATCCTGAACCCTAAACCCTAAAAGCCCTACCCTAAACCCTAAACCCTAAGCCCTAAACCCTAAAAGCCCTAAACCCTAAACCCTAAGCCCTAAACCCTAAAAGCCTTAAACCCTAAACCCTGAACCCTAAACCCTAAAAGCCCTAAACCAAAAAAATAAAAATAAAGCAGGCCTCCGAGGCCCTGGACGCTGCAACTCCGCCTCGAACCGCTGCACCTGCCCGGAGTTAGGGGTTTAGGGGCTTGGGGGTTTAGGAGTTAGGGGCTTAGGGTTTAGGGTTTAGGGTTTCGGGTTTGTTTAGGCGTTTATGGGTTTGGGGCTGTAGGGCAGTAAGGTTTTTTGTAGATCTTTTAAGGATTCTACATGCTCCTTTAAGGATTTTGAGTTTAGGATATTCAGGGTTTATGCCCGGGCGCTGTTAGGGCTGTAAAGGCTCCTTTAGGGCTTTCGGGCTTCAGGGTATTACAAGGGTGGAACCAGAATTCCTCGTCTCCTCTTCCGTTCATCACTGCGGCAACTGGAGTGGCTTAAGGGTATTCGAAAAATCGTAAGGGCGCTATAGGTAGGGTTGAAGGGTATCGTAGTGCTTTTATACGTGTCCTTAGGGTACTATGACAACGGTTTTGTAAATGGTTCTATTAAGGGTTCCATTGTTGGGTTCTATATTATATGGGTCATATTCGGGTTCTAGAAGCTTCCATAAGTGCTCTGGTAGAGTTCTAGCAATCCCGGTGCGCATTGCTAGGGTTCAGCAAGCAACCGAAACAAATCTTGTAGGGCTCAGGGCTTTAGGTGGAAGTTCGGAACTGATGGGCCGGGTTAGACAAGAGTGTTGAATCTGGCTTGCAGACTTAGTGCCTGAAGCTTACGCCATAATCCTGCTTCTCAGGCTTGAACATAAACCCGACCCCAGAGCCCTTCACCCTCAACCCTAAAACCCCCCTAGAGCCCAAACTCCGAAAGCCCTTCGCACGCCCGTAGGCCTCGCGCTGCACTGCGGCCCGGACGGACCTCTCGCAGGCAGTCACCTCAGACACTGCCGCTTGGGTTGGGGTCCATGGGCTTCGGGTTAGGGCTTATACTACTTGAAAAAAAAGGGTTCCTGTAGTGTGAAGCCGTAGGTTTTCGGATCCAGAGGTAAGAGCTTGCAAGGTGTTGTGGACTCCTTTTTGCTACAGCAGCACTATCGTGAAGGTCATGTGCGCCGAGTTTCCGGTATTTGGGCGTTTCCGAAAATAGGGGACCCTAATATAGTACCCTAAATCTTATTATAAGGACACCAAAATAAGGTACCCCTAATTTTCGGAAACTCCCAGAATGCCAGACCCTCAACTCTGAAGGTCACACGCACCCGTGTCGCCTAAGAACTTGGTCGAAACTCTGCCAAAGCCAGGCGGACGTTACTTCGTTATGGAATATCGACTTAGCATCTGCGCATGTCTAGGCTGTATCTTGCTTTGCATACTGTCGTCAAGCACATGAACGCTTCAAGCTTCGGGTCTCAACACCAGATGGCATTCACGGGAAACTGCACATGGAATGAGCTCAGGCTGGTAAACTTTCGCTTGATGCTGAAAGCTTGTGCACGTCGGAGAAACCTACGATGAGCAGATAGGGGGAAGGGCCCTGAACCCTGAGCCCTAAACCCTTATGGGAGTTTCCGAAACTTAGGGGTACCTATTTGGGGGTCCTTATAAAAAGGATCCTACTATTTAGGGTACCATATTAGGGTCCCCTATTTTCGGAAACTCCCTTACAGCAACCCTGAGCAACCCTTTTGGGCTAAGGGATCTGCCAAGCGGTCGGTCTTGGCATTCGCTCGCACATCCTCCACCAGCCTGGGATAGAAGACCGCGCCGGGGTTCCATGAGGCTTTGTTTTTAGGGCACAAAAATAGCACGCAAGCAAAAAATAGGATAGGGATATCCCATATAAACCCTCATATATTGAAGCCCTATAATAAGGTAAGGATATCCTTGTCAAATGCTTATGCTTATGCTCCTTTTTGGTCCCCAAGTTTGGGGTAAAAGACTTACATGAGTATATTGGTGGGTGGCGGTGGTAATTCCCAAGGAAGTGACTATCGGAAACGACCCTGATGGCACTGGGACTGTGATAGTTGTGGTGAGGCTGGTGATGACGATAGTCTGGACATAACCTCCGCGTAAAAGCTCGCGGCTCTCCTTCCGAGTAAGCTGACGTGACGGTTGTTGCCATACTTGGAGGTTCATGGGTAGTTATAAGTGGGGTTAATACTTATAACGCCTATTAGGGGACTTATAACCCTACTTATAACTAGCCATGAACCTCCAAGTAGTGCCGGCTCTTCCCACCACATCACTTTAGCTGTCGTGAGACTGTTTCTTGTCCGTCTGCCTGGTGCTCCGATAATCTTCCCCTAAACCCTAAACCCTAAACTCTAAACCCTAAACCCTAAACCCTAAACTCTAAACCCTAAACCCTAAACCCTAAACCCCTAAACCCTAAACCCTAAACCCTAAACCCAACAACAGGAAGCAAATGAGTCGGGCGCTCCGCAAGGGCAGCATGCCACAAAGGCAGGACACCTGCCTCTAGCAAGTCCTACCAAGACGAAGCAAGGCAACTGTGTCTTCAGCATTTAGAGATAGAGTTTATTGTTAGGGCTTAAGGATTTAGGGTTTAGGGTTTAGGGTTTAGGGTGTAAAGTGTATTGTTAGGGTTTAAGGAGGCTAGCCCTGCGACTCTACACTCCCTCTCTACTATATGGTCCTGCTGATAGACTATAAACCCGACAATCTAAACTCCCAACACAGGGCCTGAACCCTAAACCCTAAACTCCCAACACAGGGCCGGACGTGGTCATGGTCGTGAGGTACATCGCTGACACCTGGTGCGGCCAGGAGGTCCCGGGTTTCGAGTTTCAGGTCGAGTTATGGCCCCTTGACCGAGCGGTCGCGCGAGGGTCGTATAGGGGCCTTATAATACAGTAATTAGAACAGGGTTCTATATGTATAGTCATAATAAGGAACCCTGAGGAATAATATTGGTAATTAGTTACGCTTCTATATTCGAAGGAGGGAGGAAGGGTGATCCGCGTCTGGTTGACTTGGTCGCTTAACCCCCCCTCTTATCAGAGTTATCGCTCTTCGTGGACATGTTTACTGAATGTTCCTGAATTACAGAGTTGCCCAAGAAGTCTTACGCATCGGATAGGCGAACCCAAAGCATCAGCGGGCGTATAGTATGCTTGTAGTACAAGTGCATCCCGCTTCCTAAACTATATTGCTCCAAGGAATCGCAAGGGGCAAGGGTAAGGGCAAGACAAGATAGGGTGACATGCGGAAGCATGCCCTATGCTAGCTAGACAAAACCCTCCACCTCGAACTCCAGACCCCAAACGGGGGGCATTAGACCCTCAAAAACCCAGCCTGCAAAACCATCAAACCCTATAGGACCCTGACAGATCCCCTATCAAGAATGTTGATGGAATCTGAGGATACCCTTGTAGCATCCAAGGAAACCCTACAATGACGTCAACAAGTCTTGTAGAATCCAAAAACGCCGTCATAGAAACCTAAACCATAAGCCACCAAACCCCTGAACCCCTAAACCCCAAATCCGTAAATCCCTACGAAGTCCCAAAACCAAAGCATGAGCTCCAAGGCCTCTTTCATGGCGCTGTCCATTGCCGCCTTCACTTCTGGGAGACCACCGGCCTCTTCGGATTCTTTAAGGGTTCTGTGAAGGGTTCTAGGTTTCGGGTTTCGGTTTCGGGGTTAGGGTTTGGGGCTTTTCGGTTTAGGGGCTAGGGTTTAGGGCTTGGGGCTTTAGGGCTTAGGGTGTAGGGTTTAGCGTTTTTAGGGTTTTGGGCTTTACCTTAAACTACCAAACCCTACTTTTTTGTAGATTCTTATTATAAACCCTAAATGGAATTCATAAGGACCCTACAAAAAAGGTAGGTTTTGGTAGGTTAAGGTAGGGGTTGAGGGTTTAGGGTTCTGCGGAGGCCCTGAAGGGTCTCTTTAAGGATTGCTTCGAAGGTTCCTTTAAGGATTCCTTCAAGGGGTCTGTGGAGGGTTCTACAAGGCTTCTACAGGGATGGAGGCTTGCTGTAGGGGGGTTCGGACTTTTTCTGGATTCTAAAGTTAGAACCCTAAACCATAAACCCGCAAACCCTGAACCCCAAAAACCTAAGAACTTTTCCAAAGCCCTTGCATAAAACTTCTCGGATTTTGCTGGGTTCTGTAGAAGGTTGTCGGATTGATTCTGTCTGGATTCTAGCGGGTCTTTTAACGCCCTTGCATAAACATTGATCCCTAAGGCTCCATGTACTAATATAGTATATACATTGGCCTTAAAGTACTCCCTATATAGGTACATTGGGCCCAAAGTATATGCTATATGGGTACATGGACCCTTAGGGGATGCCTCCGATAATCCTGCCGGGACTTTGCCTGGAGGAGCTCGCGCACTCGTTCCGCGGCAGCTGCCCCGCACCAGGCCTTGTAGTCCTCCTTCAAAGCCTTCAGGGTGTAGCTTTAGGGTCTGCGCACATTTGACAAGGGGGTTAGGAATGATGGCGCCGGAGATGATGATGAGGACGATATCGAGCGGAGGAGGTGGAGGGGCAGGAGAGCCGTCAGGGTTTAGCTTAAGGTTCGGATTTTACTAGGGGATTAGGGAGTAAGGTTTAAGTTGAATGACTCAAGATCTACGGCTGGAGGCGTGGACGCCCGACGACCTAATGATGGCGCTGGAGATGATGATGAGGATGAGGATAAGCGGACGAGGAGAAGGAGGAGGAACAGGTGAACGGAAACAAGGATGGTGATGTGCCTGAGGCTGGTATGGCAGTCGTCATGGTGGTGGGGCTGTTGGTGATGATGATTGTGATGATGACGGCGGAGCTGCCAAGGACCATGATGAGGACGATGGCGACGCCGATGGCGAGTGTGGTGCTGATAACCATGATGGTTATTTCAGGGTTCCAAACCCTGACCCCTAAGGCTAAGACCCTAAACCTGAACCCTCAGAGGCCTTAATGGGCTTAGAACCTCTCAGAGTATGTGATCGGGGTGTACCGCTGCGAGTTTTGCTTGTCGGGCTCGGGCTGTTAGCCTGCATCCAGGTCTCAAACTGCCTTGGGTTATTACATTGGCCTTTTAACAATCAGAATAGGGCCTTGGGGTATATTCTACTATAAGAAACAAAAAGGAACCCCCCCAAAAAAAAAAAATGGCATAGGTAATTGTTAAGGCCTCTATATTTGGGCTTGAGTCGAACTCGGCTGGTTGGGTTGCCAACCAGCAAGCTCTGCTCAGAGTGTGCTTCGGCGGGTTTAGGGTTTAGGCATTCTGAGGGGACACTTCGAGTGCTGCTTTGTTGGAGAGTGCATGGCACAGTCTGTGGCCCAGGTCGTCGAGACCTGTCGTCTCTGGCTGTCCCTAGTATATACTTATGCTCTCAATACGGCTGACCTAGTATATACTTACACTCTCAATATGGGAGTTTCCGAAAATTACCCTATTTTGGGGTCCTTATAGTAAGGATCCTACTATTTAGGGTACTATATTAGGGTCCCCTAATTTTCGGAAACTCCCATACGGCACGCCACAGTTCCGGAACCCGAAGACTGCCTTCACGCAGAGCCCAAAACTTCTGCTAGAAGCTCTCAAACCCCAAACCCTACAGAATCACAATGTACCACAATGCACCATACCTATAGTCTCCATTGTAGTTCCTTTTTTTGGTTAACCAAAATCTCTATTATAGGTTCCTAACCATAAAACTGGATAACCAAAAAAAAGGAACTACAATGGAGACTATAGGTAACATCCTAAAGCAGATTGAAAAATCGACTCTAAAGTAGTCCAATATACCGGCTTCGCTCCGTCTCTTTTGTTCAACTCTCCTGCGCCCCCGGTCTTTCCCGGTCTTTCAGGCGCCTAGGCTCCACGGGTCCCTCTTTCCCACAGTGCAACCTTTGCGCTCACTGAACCCATCTCCTCAGTAGCCTCAGGAAAGCATCTCGGGTTCTTGTGTTGTTTGTGGCTCATTAGGGTTTGGGGCCGCGCAGCCAGCGGCAGGAAGGGAGAGCCACCTACTTTGGGGTAGCCAGGCTCAAATAACTTGGAGGAACACTAGCAATATAAGGGCCTTAACAGTTAGAGTAGGGTCTTGGGCATATTATGCTATAATCATAATGAGGACCCCAACATGGTATCAGCAATGGTTCAGGCCCCTGCCTTACTGTTAAAGGGGCCATAAATAAGAACAAGCTCCAAGAGCTTGTATCTTAAGACGACAATACTGATTCAATACTGTCTGACAGTCTCATCACTCTTCATGTCATTCTTGGGTTGGATCTGTTCTATCCTCTTTTTCTGAGCCGCACGAGCCTTCAACCTTCAGATGCTATCCCGCTCAATGCTAGAGGCACCCACCCACCGCCACACCAAAAAGAGAATGTGAGTACGATGATGACAAAATACGAAAGTCATAAGAACATCCGTCAGAATCAAAAGAAACCAACATTGGGGCTGCAATAAATAGAATAGGGTTTTGGCATGTATTCTAGTGTAACTGTAGTTATGAACCCAACCCTGTAGCTATGAACCCAACCCTGAACCCTAAACCCTAAACCCTAAAACCCTAAAACCCTAAACCCCTAACCCTTACTGACCCCTAAACCCTAAAACCCTAAACCCTTAACCCTTACTGACCCCTAAACCCTAAACCCACAGGCCGCCTCTATCAAGAACTCTGGGGAGGCGGCTCGAGCCCTCCTCCGGTTGAGGGAGCCTTCGGTGGGGTCCCTGGGTCATCTCCTGGAAACGAGCGGGTGCTCCGCGCTTTCGGTAGAAGGGTTTAGGGGTCAGTAAGGGTTAAGGGTTTAGGGTTTTAGGGTTTAGGGGTCAGTAAGGGTTAAGGGTGTAGGGTTGAGGGTTTAGGGGGTAGTAGAGGAGTAGGGTTTAGGGTTTAGGGTTAAGGGTTTAGGGTTTAGCGGGTAGTATAGGGGCCTTCATAATTAGAATAGGGCTTTGGGGGGGCAAGTATACTGCAATTATCAGGGAACTATAAGTGGAAGATATTGGCACTTGTTCCAACTTCTAGAGTATTCATAGGGGTGCTTAGTTTAAGGGTTCTTTTGGATTCCGCTTAAGATTTACGGTACAAGGTTCACGGTTCAGAGTTAAGGGTGAAGAGTTCCGAATGCTGGCGCCTGAGCTAGCTGCCAAAGTCCTGAACGAATTCCCTAAACCCTAAACCCTAAACTCCTTTCAGCCTCATTCCTGGGAAGGATTCGCCAGCACTTTTCAAGCACTGTCGCAGGTTTTTGAGTGCACAAGGTACGTGGGCGTTTGGTCCCGCCCCGCAATCCCTAAACCGTTAAGCCCTAAACCCTCAACCCTAACTTCAGTCCGAAGCGCCTGACAAACTATCGACAAAGACGACAATCCAAAACCCTCCTCAACAAAGACGATGAGCTAGGAGCCTACTGTAAACATGAAACACCACAGCTGCGCACCCCAAAAGCTCAGCTCTGCTTTCTAAACCCGGAGCAGATGGAAACCTGAAAACCCAAGAGATATTACAAACAGGACAACTCCGATTTAGGGCGGGGTAGGGCTGGCTTTTAGGATTTAGGGGTTAAAGCTTTCTGTTTTCGCCGGTCCCGTCGCAGGGCTTCCAAGACCATTTCGATGGTATAGTCGCCTGAGCACACGACCAGGAAGCCCTGAATGTTGAGTGCTATAGGGGTTAGTACACTGCAGCTGCCGATTCTGCAGCCATATTGTGGGAGCCGTGTATGATTCCGTAATTCTCATCCTCCATAGCCAGCCAACGCTGGTAGACAACTAGACGCACATAACAGCTGCTCTAGTTTGGTTCGGCTACCAAGTATTGAAGTATTGCAGCTTCAATGCTTCGATCTTAAATCATCCAAACCCCTAAGCCCCTAAACCCCTAAACCCTAAACCCCTAAACCCTAAACCCCAAACCCTCAACCCAATTGTAGCACCCCTACACAAAGCCCCTAAGAAGCTTCGGGCCCTCCCTTAAAGGAATTCTTACGGTACCCTTTATGCGGCTCTTAAAGTATAGAACCCCCTACAAAGCCTCTAAAAGCATCCTAAACCTTAAACCCTACAAAGCCCCTGAAAAGCATCCTCAACTTTAAACCCTACAAAGCCCCTAAAAAGTATCCTCAACCTTAAACCCTACAAAGCCCCTGAAAAGCATCCTAAACCTTAAACCCTACAAAGCCCTTAAAAAGCATCCTAAACCTTAAACCCTACAAAGCCCCTAAAGAGCTTCGGACTCAGCCGGGTTCCAGGCGCTTCCAGGATCGAAGAAGGCCCAGCCCGCCAACCTTACCCGCTGCCTCGGGGCTTTGGTAGCTTTTAGGGTTTAGGATTTATTAGGGTTTGGGGTTTAGGGCTGAGGGCTTAGCAGCAAAAAGGGATTCAAAAAGGTTTCTGTAAGGCTTTCTACAAGGGTGCCATAAGGGTTTCCGGCCTTTTGGAAGGCTGCCGAGGCTGCCTCGGGGCTTTACGGTCTACCCTAAGGGTCCAAGTAGTCTCCATTCTTGGGCTTCTGGTCCTGTTTCGGTACCAAAAAACACAAATATGGACTTCTTGGAAATTTAGGGTTTAGGAGTTGGGAATTAAGGCTTGGGCATTTAAGGGTGTAGAGCTCCATTGAGGGCTTCTGCTGCCTCTGGGGCTGTAGGGTTTAGTACTTCTAGTAATGGTGCCGTGAGCGTTTCAACAGGGTTTCTGCGCCGCCTCGGCGGGTTTACGGCTAGGGCTAGGGTTTAGGGTGTACTGTAAGGTTTGCTGCTACAAGTAGAAGGTGCTTGATGACTTGTTTGATAGGCCTTGATGTAGTTTATTGGCATGGGCTTATGCATGTACCCACCCAGGCTTTCAACAACAAGACAACATAAAACGAGCCCGCACAACCGTCATGCCCTCAGAGCGCGGCATCCACGTTCGAGCCTGTCACGTTCAGAGGCATGCCGGCAAGCTGATTCAAACAGGACAAGATGAAGCAGGAGCTCAAAGCATGACAATATCTGCTGACGATACAAGAGCAACTTCTGCGACGGATAAACCGGCCGATTCCGGACAACGACATGGGAGAGATGGCGATGACGACATGCTGATGACGGTGAAGACAACGACGAAGATTGATGAATATGATGTTGAGCAGCTGCGAATGGCGACGGTGATGTAGGTGAGGATCTCAAATTAGCAGTTGGTGAAGTAGATTAAGTAGATAGCGGTTCATGAACAGTGGTAATGACGAAGGTGACGAAGAAAAACAAGAAACATGTTAAGAAGAACACGATGCTGATGATGACGATGGTGACGATGGTAATTGAGATGCTTATGTCGATGACGATGAAGATAGTGGCAACGATGATGAAATGCTGCTGACGGTAAAGACAACGATGATTCATGGATGTTGAGTGAAATAATCATGGTGGTGTTGCAGAAGATATTGATTTAACAGCGAGGGCAGTGCATTAAGTAAGTAGATGACGATCCATGGATGGCGGTGATGACGATGATGCAAAACATCCATCCTGAGCAGGTGGTGCTTTCCCGGAAGCCCCAGCCCCGTCAACACATTGCAACTCCAAACAGTCTCATCCCCAGGACGAAGCTGCGCCTGACTGGTGGGTCAGGTTTTAGGGTTTACGGTTTAGGATCGATGCTGTCCGGAGAGATGTGTCTACAAGGTGCGAAGCATTGCTTAGAAAGCCTCTCTCTCGGTTACTCCAAACCGGGGCAACTCTCGGATGAAATTCTAGCTTTAGGCTACCAACTGCTCTTCCACAGGGCAGCAACCATGGTCAAGAAGACCGTTACCTTAAACCCTCCTGTAGATCCCCATAGATCCCTGAAAGGAAGCCTTAAGGGACCCTCAGGTATATTAATAGAGCCGAAACCACCAAGCACACAACCCCTGGGCCCTGGGCCAAACCTAGCAGAGAGCCGAGCCCAGAACACACGCCGGGCCCCGCGCCCAAATTGATTTTCGTGTTGAATTTAACCTCCGGAGGTGTGTCCGGATAGGTCGGCCTGTCGCAGATTGTTAAAACCCTAAACCCTAAACTAGGGTTTAGGGTTTAGGGTTCCCTAAACCCTAAACCCTAAACCCTGAAATCTAAAACCCCCTGTCAGGAGCCTGGCACATGAACAACTCCAAGGCTCCAGAGGCTTGGTTTTCGTCTTAGGGTGCAGAGTGGAAGGGGTTTTGGGTTTAGGTTGGGGCTTGAAGCTTAAAGGTTTGGGCGTACGTTCCGGAGTCAGTTCAAGTCTTGGGCTGACGATAGGGGCAGAGCCCCTGGGTGCCCCATAGGAGCTATGCTCGTAGTTGAGTGCAAAGCCCCCTGTCAAAAACTGCAAAAGCCTTCCTTGCGCAGCACTGCACAGCAAGAAAGCCCGAATTTCTTGGGACCCTTACCTCAACCCCTGTAGTAGGCCGTGTAGCAACCCGTATGACACTCTTATATCCACCCTGAAACTGGAAGTCACCCTTGCAGAGATCAAAGCCCGAAACCCTAAACCCCTGAACCCTAAGCCCTAAAGCTCTAAACCCCGTAACCCTAAACCCTAGACCCCTAAACCCTCATCGTAGAACCTTTTTTATAGGAATCCCTTATCGAAACCCTTATAGCCTTAATAGTACCTAAAATCCGAAACCCTAAACCCTTCCCTAAACCCTAAAGCCTAATGAAAAGCCCGCAACTGAGGCTCCGGGCCCACAGACGAAGCTCAATGAGTAGATCCGATTCTCGAAGGTCGTGCCGGGAGGTCCGAAGATAGTTCCATTCCTGCCGTTCAGGGTTTAGGGTTTGGAGTTTAGGGGTTTAGGGCTTAGGGTTTGAATTTAGGGATTTAAGGTTTTCCTACTGTGTGCATGTAGTTGGTCCTACAAGGATTCCATATGGGTTCTGTAAAGGGCTCCATAAGGGTTCGACAAGGCTTCTACAAGGCAAGTTCTCGAGCGACACTCCTTTGTACTTGCACCCGGAAAGTTTAACCTCAACCGAAAACCAATCAGGTTTAAACCTTGAACCCTGAAGCCGAAGCCCAAAACACGAGCCCATATGCCCAAACGAAGATGCGTAATCTGGAAGCTTGAACAATTACCAATCATGGTCCTTAGGATTCGATCTCATAATTACAGCAAAATATGCCCCAACACACACTTCTAAATATTCTAAGGCCCCTATATTGCACAGAGAAGCTGTCAGGCTTCTCTGGCTTTGCCTTCGCTTGGGGCGCAAAATTCGAGCCCCATGGGCCCCTTCAGAGTGTTGGAGCTATCGCCCCAGGCTGCCGAGTAGGGGTTTCGGGGGTTTCGGGGGTTTAGGGGTTTAGGGGTTTCGGGGGTTTCGGGGTTTAGGGGTTTAG
>BGNK01002825.1:0-21053 GCA_003297005.1 Symbiodinium sp. clade A Y106
AACCCTAATTGAGAATAGTTGGGGTGGTTGGGGCGGGACTACATGCTGACGCAAGCGCGCGATAAGTGGGTGCGCCCCCATTTCTAAAGAAGCGCACCCACCGCGCGCATACTGTTACACACCCTAAACCCTAAACCCTAAACCCTAGAGAGACGGCAACTCCAGTAAGCCTCAGTTTCTCGGGGCGGTTCCGTGGCACCAAGGCGGGCTCATAACCGACACTGGGCCGAAGGACAGAGAGAGCAGCTGGCTACAACGAAGGTTTGGGGTTTATGGTTCAGGGTTAAGGGGTTCTTGTGGGTTGAATGTTTGCCGTTTTGCTTAGTCTTTCGTCTTTTCTTCGCTGGCAACTGCGTGTTTGTTGTCATTATTCCTTGTTTGCTTGATTTCTGTGTCTGTCTGCATGGGTGTGTATGCAGCCGCGTCCGTGCATGCATGTGCCTGTGTACATGTTAATGCCTCCGTACGTTTCTGGTTATGCATGCATGCAAGTATGAAGGCATGCGTTATTCTCGCAGAGAAGTCGTGGATAGATTTTTGTTGTGAGTTGTAGCAGATTTTGCAGACATGTCATGTAACATTTTCTTACTCCTGCATCATTGGAATTCTGAAGCATGTTTTGCATGTTGCATGATATCTCGTATTATGCCGGCGCAGTCGGTCCCGGAAGACTCGGTAACAGAACCAAAGCCCTCCATACCCTCCAAAGGCCAAATCACGGTGCCTTTACAAACCCTTACGTCGTACGTAAATGGGCAGATCTTCGCATAGGCACATGCATGCAATAGCAAAGTTGACGAGCACGATAACTTACCTCCAAGGTTCAACGGTTCAATTGAAAAAGGAAGGACAATACCTTGCAGTTGCTTTCGGGGCATGGAAGCAGTGTGGTGGATTCGGAATGTACGCTCGAATATGCTTGATTCCCGAAACCCATGGTTTCTTTGTCATAGTTGGGTAACTTTTTATATTTTTATGGATACTTAAAGCCAATAAGGAATATACATGTAAATTTTTAATCCTATCCCAACCATGAACTAGGTTGTTTATCGAAAAGTCACAAAATTCAGCAGAAGCAAGGACACCAAGTGGCATGACTACTCATGAAAACATTAACAATGAGCAAAAGAGAAGTCGTCATAACTTGGGTACTGCGGCCAGTCAGTAACAGTTGGATAATATTCATAATATAGACATATTAGGATCTAAATAGTAGCCCTATCATAGACTGTTACTGTATGGGGGGCAGTACCCACGTCATAACAACAGTACGACTGTCAGCGCAGCACGAAGCATGCGGCCGGCCTAAGCTACTTCGCCTAAGCTTCCGTTTAGTGTTTAGGGTTGAGGGTTTAGGGTTGAGGGTTAAGGGTTTAGGGTTTGGGGTTTAGGGTCCCACACTCCATTTACCGCATCCTTGTCTTGCTTTCGAGAGCTTCGGGTTTAGGTCAGAGCTTTGGGTTCGGGTGGTTAGACGTTTTGGTTGCTCAAGATTCAAAATGAGGTAAGGAGAAGCTCATCCACAGCATGATCATCCAGGCCGTGGGGACAGTAAAAAATGCCGCTTCTTTCCAGCCACAACCCAAACCCTAAACTCTAAACCCTAAATCCCTAAGTCCCTAAACCCTAAACCTGCAAACCCTGAACCCCAAACCCTTAAAAACCTTCACACACCGATTAGGCAGCACCAGGAACTCTTTGAAAGCTTGCTGCGGCGCGGTAGGAGGTCGAATGAGGTGCCTGCGAACCCTTTAGAGCGCACTATGTCAACGGGCTAAGCATCGATTTCAAAAAACCTGTAGATGTCGGCAGAAGAGGTGAGGGTTCGGGAAGTGGGCGTAGGCATAGCTTAGGGAAGTCGAGGGATTGGTAGAACTCTTATACGCCCCAAAGCTGAAATTCATCATCAGTAGTAGTCAGAGTCATAGTCGCCATGATTAACCTTCCCTCTCATCGTATGATGATCCAAGAAGTTGCCAAATAGCGCCCACAGCGACAGCTGTCGTCATCGAAGTTAAGCACTCCACAATACTTTTGGCGTGCTGATATCATACAGAACTGCACAAGCAGCATTGTTGACCCTGATTCATACCCCTCCGCTGTTGTTAGGATCCTGTGGTCGAAAAGGTTTGCGTTAAAACTCCACAGCGCCTATAGAAAGTTGTGAAATCCTTATTGCACTTTCATCAAACCTATCAGTGGTCAAGTTTCTTCATCGATTCACTGAAGCCTGAACCCTGAACCGAAAGCTCCTAAACCCCAAACCCTAAAACCGCTAAACCCTATAAAGGCTCCAACACCCTTAATGCCGCGTTAGATAGCGCGCCCCCATGATAGAAGAACTGTATAGAGCCCCTCGAAATCCCCAGCCACGCTTCAACCCAAACCCCAAGACACGTCGAAGTCCTAAACCCCAAATCATATACCCCAAGCCCTAAACCCTAAGTCACAAACCCTCAGCTCTCAACTCTAAACCCACTAAACCCACTAAACCACTACACCCACTTAACCCACTACCAAAACCACGAAACCGTGAACCTAAACCCAAAATCCCAAAACCCTCGGCGCCAGGCGCAGAACCAAGGAGCATCTTGGACGGCCCCTCGCAGCTCTGTATTTTTGGGAGGGGGGCCAAAGCTTTACCATCGCCCGAAGTCAAGCCTTAGATTGGTCAGGGAGGCTTCGGAGCTGGGACCCCGAAGGCTAAACCCTAAACCCTAAACCCTAAACCCCAAAGAAGGGTTGAGGTCTTCAGGGTGTAGGGTGCCTTGAACCCTAAACGATGAACCCCAATTCCTAAACCCCAAACTCTGAAGCCTAAACCCTGGTTTGAGGGTTTGGGAATCGGGCCCACTGCAAGAAACCGAAGCCGCAAAAGCCCTGCATGCCAGGAGATCGGGATGACCGTGATGGATGCCGCCGGGAGCTTGGAGCCTCAAGGGAGAACGCCAGAGACATATACAGCATAGCAGCATAGGGTTTAGGGTGTAGGGTTCAGGGTTCAGGGTTTAGGGTGTAGGGTTCAGGGTTCAGGGTTCAGGGTGGAGGGGATTATTTTAAACCATCGAAGCCTGCGACTTTGTAGGGATGTGACCTGAGCATTCAGATGCTTTGTTGTGCTTTTGTCTGAGGGCACCTATTCGAGAGCTACCGCAGCGACTGATCAGGGTTGGACAGAGAGTTTTTGAATGTGTCCTTCTGGTTATCTTTGTCATGTTGACATTAGCTTTCATGAAGCCGCCTGGGGTTTCGGGGGTCGCCAAAGATGACACAGCATGGAATGAAGGAGAGCACAGAAGCCCAGAGAGCCACCTCACAGCTTCAGAACAAGCCTCTGTCGCCACTCCTTGGTACCACAGGCGGCCAGCCGATGGGCCCAAATGAAGGAGGAGGCTCAATAACCCTAAACCCATGGGGGAGTCCGCAGCTTTTTCGGGGTTTTCTTTGAGTCCTGGACTCAAACCCTGGGTTGAAAAACGGAGCCCTTGATTTCTTCGCGAGGAGGGTTCGGGACAAAGGGTTTAGGGCCAGATTTCGAGTAAGACCCTCTGATTCGTGCATAGGGGGCTTAGGCAAGGGTTGTTGAGGGCTTCAGAAAACCCTGAGCCCTGCCTCAACCCCAAAAAACCCTTTCAAAAGCCCTCAGCCCTGGCAGGGCAGTCTTGAATACCGACGACGACGACGACTACTACTACTACCTACTACTACTACTACTATTACTACTACTACTACCACTACTACTACTACTACTACTACTACTACTACGACTACTACTACTACGACTACGACTACGACTACGACTACTACTACTACTACTACTACTACTACTACCTACTACTACCTCTACCTACTACTACTACTACTGCTACTACTACTACTACTACTGCTACTACTAACCCCAAACCCACAGCCCCCAAAAGCCAGAAACTCTGGTTTTCAAACTCTACACCCTGTTCGGTTTTGGGATGCCCAAAGCCAAAACTACTGCAATCCCCCGGGCAGGGCTTCACCGAGAACCTGTTGCAAGAGACTGAGGACGACCTGACATTTTTCTTTTGTGGGTTCTTTCTCAGGAAGTGAGTTCAAGTCATAGTGCGAAGCTGAAGCTGCCATAGTCGGATTATATAGTAGAGAGATGGTTATAATGATGATGATTGGCAATTTTGTCACGGCTCTCATTGATAATACTTTCATGATTAGGATTCTTATTGTTTTTCTCTTCATTACCATTACTTTATCATTCCCACTTCCTATTACTGTTATGTTATTAACATTGTTGTTGTTATTACAACTGTTCTCACGCATGTTGTTATTTCTTGTCGATCTTGTTATGGTACAGTTCCTTAGCAACAACCCAGCGGTTTCGTTTCCGGTTTAGAGGTGTAGGAGTTTCGGTTTGGTGTTTCAGATTTGGGGTTCCCTAAACCCTAAACCCTAAAAATTCGGATGTGGGGTTCCCTAAACCCTAAACCCTAGAAATTCGGATGTGGGGTTCCCTAAACCCTAAACTCTAGACATTCGGATGTGGGGTTCCCTAAACCCTAAGCCCTAAACATTCGGATGTGGGGTTCCCTAAACCCTAAACCCTAGAAATAAACCCTAAACCCTAGAAATTCGGATGTGGGGTTCCCTAAACCCTAAACTCTAGAAATTCGGATGTGGGGTTCCCTAAACCCTAAACTCTAGAAATTCGGATGTGGGGTTCCCTAAACCCTAAACTCTAGAAATTCGGATGTGGGGTTCCCTAAACCCTAAGCCCTAGACATTCGGATGTGGGGTTCCCTAAACCCTAAACCCTAGAAATTCGGATGTGGGGTTCCCTAAACCCTAAACCCTAGAAATTCGGATGTGGGGTTTTGATAGTCGCGCCTCAGTTGCCCAGACGCCCAAACTCCGGAAAAGGAACCCAAGGGCTGAGGCCAATGTCATCGGAGGTTGAGGGTTTAGGGTTTGGGGTTTGGGGTTTAGGGCTCAGGGTTTCGGGTTTGGGTCCGGGGTTTTGCCGGGTTTTGGGGGGTTTTGTCGCGTTTTTGGGGGTTTTGCTTTTGTTTTCTGGGCTGTGGGCTCCGGGCTGGGCAGGGGGGCAGGGGCAAGGGCAGGGCGCACTCGTAGAGGGTGGGCAGGGGTGAGGGGCCTGGCGGGGGTAAGGGGGACCCCATTCTACTTGAGAATTAGGTTTTCTCCAAGCAGGAGCTGTGCTATCATGGTATACAATTTCTGTTTATCCTGTCTTGAGGGTTTAGGGTTTGGGGTTTAGGGTTTTGGGTTTGGGGTTTAGGGTTTTGGGTTTGGGGTTTGGGGTTTAGGGTTTGGGGTTTAGGGTTTAGGGTTTGGGGTTTGGGGTTCAGGGTTTGAAGGAGCTGCCGGTAGAACCCTTACTAAACCCCAAACCACTATAATTACCCCCGCTACCAGCCCTAAAACCTAAACCCTGAAAAGCCCCGTGAAACCCGTGGGGAACCTTCAAGGCTCTTGGAAGACGTTGAGGCCTTGATAGAACCCCGGCAAGCCGCCAAGAAGATCCTAAACCCTAAAGCCCTGCTAGAACCCTTACAAAGAAGGCCCTCAGCAATCCCTGAAGCCCTTGTAGAACCCTTACCAACCCCCTAATCCTAAGCCAGGATGCGATGACGGACCATCTCCGCGAGCATCACACCTCCATGGTGGCCAGGCAGAAGGACCCTGGCGCCGTGGGGTTCGGGAGATTAAGGGTGGGTTTAGGGTTTAGGATTCAGGCTTAGGGTTTAGGGTTTAGCATATAGGGTAGAGGGTTTAGGGTTTAGGGTTTGGGTTAGGGTTTAGAGGGTTTAAGGTTTAGTTAGGGTTTAGTGGGTTTAGACAGCCTACAGAGGCCTGGGGTTCCAGGGTGGAGACTGCTGTTTTTCAAGCTTGGCCTTGTGAGGGGCTCTGTGTGGAATGCTTTTGAACACTTCAGCAAAGGAAGTTCAAAGAAATTACCCCCAAATCTGAAATCCTAAACCCTAAATCCTGAAACCCTGAAACCCTGAAACCCGTAATCGTCGTTGGAATGACACCCATGTCCTGCTCTATCGGTTCAAGACGCAGGGCAGAGCGCTTCTCCTTGTTTCTTTGGGCCCCCCCCCCAGGCCGAAATTTTCGAAGGGGCCCAGGCCCCCCTGAAGACCAGGGGCGCCAAGGCCCCGCTGAAAGGGCGCCATGCCGGTTCCCCAAGTCGTGGGCTCAGTGGCTTTGCGCTTAGGGGTTTCAGGGGTCAAGGGTTCTGTGTTTAGGGCTTGGAGCTGAGGGTGAGAGGCTAGGGTGGTCGAGTCTAGCCGTCTATCCTTCGGGATCGAGATTTTCTCAAAACCAGCCTGCACGAGGGCAAGAAGACATGCCGGCTGTGTTGCTCCTTCTGTGTTTAGTTGCCAGCTTGAGTTTGTTGTTGCAGTCGTACCTAGCTACAGAGGGCACATCAGATAGGCAGACAAGGTGCAGGTTCAGCGTTCCGTGTACACGTAAGCCGAAAGTAAAAACTCGAAGCTCTAAATCGTGAATCCTAAGACCTACGCCCTAAACTCTAAACTCAAAGCCCTAAGCCCAATGCAATGGAATCTATCTTGCAACCTCTCTCAACGTCCATCGACTTCACTCTTTGCTAATCTCCGTGCCCATACACTGTAGTCTATGTACGTATGGCAACCCACCGTTCATCCATCAATCCATGCATCCATCCACTCATCAATTCGTCCATCCATCCGTCCATCCTTTCCATTCGTTCATCCAGAGAGCCTGCCAGCCAGCCCGGCATGCATCCATCCACTCATCCACGCATTCACCCATCCACACATCGACCCGCCGACCCATCGACCCATTCACCCATCCACCCATCAACCCATCGACCCATCCACCCGGCCATCCATCCGTCCATAAGCACACACACACAACTATGCACGTATGTAAGCAAATAAACAAGTCAACATAGTAGTCGAATTGAGATAAGCAAACAAGCGTCTTAATACATACATATATCTCTTAAAACCTTTATACGCATGCATGCATGCATGCATGCATGCATGCATATGTGCATGTAAGCATACATGCATACATGCACACATGCATACATGCATGTGCACATACATACCAACCTGCATACATGCATACATACATATGTGCATACATGCATACATGCATTCATGCATACATGCTTACATGCACACATGCATGTGCACATACATACATGCATACATGCATACATAAATACATACGTATACACACATAGATGGTACCCCCCCATGTACCCACGCCTGTCTTCTCAATCTCGGCTTTGGGAAGGGATGGGTTCTTGGGATACCCTTGTTCCCATGCCTTTCTCCGAAATCTCAGCTGCAAAACGGCGTGGGTTAATGGGATCGGGAAAGTGCCTGTAGATCGTATGTTTGTTCCTTATCTTTAAGTACAAAACTCTCGCCGCGGACCAAGATAGGGCGTATTAGAACGTATTCAAAACGTATTCTGTTGAGTACGCCAAGATTCAAGATTCAAGATGCCAAGGAGAACTTTGCCCGGCACCTTGAATCTTGAATCTTGGATCCGAGGCGTATTCAACAGAATACGTTTTGAATACGTTTGAATACGGAACGTTGCGGTTTGACCATTGCATTTTATTTCGAGCCTGTCGTTGTTCTGTAGATAGTCGTCGTTTTGTGCTCTATTATAGACACTACAGATATCGCGCGGTCATTGCAGAAACTTAACACCGGTACTGCTTTGTGAGGTAACATATCCACAATGCTCTGTATATATGTGTTTGACTCTTTCAGAAAGCATTGCCCTTATCATACAACTGTGATTGTCGTGGTTCATCCCGTCACTTCTGTTTTACTGTTTAGACATTTAGACCATCACAGCAATTCCCGTCCAGCGGCATCGTGCAACTAGGAAAGCTGAATTTCATGTTGTTAGATCTGTTAATACCCTTTTGACAGGTGTAAAATGTTGATGAAATTTAGTCGGCCTAACCACTAGTTTGATAGTGTGACGGATTGACCGGATTCAATTGTTGGGCTCACATATGACATATGTGCTCTTGCGATGTGAATACATATGCATATGAGTTGCTGCACATTTGCGAACATGTTCATGAGATCAATCCTTTCTTCCTGTACAAGACTAGGTATGAATCTCTGCTTGAAGATGTTACTATAAGAAGACCACTTCATTGTTGGTCTTCGTCCATTATCGTGTACGGAATTGTACTTGCCGTCTACTTTAGTCTACGACGGAAGACTTTACTAAGGGAATGTTAGTGTTACATGGAAAATATGTTGGCTTAGCTGACACTTTTCTAAAGGTTATACAGTTGCTTCATGTTTGCATGGGGGTGTCTTTATTTGGTGCACTTCACTCACCACAAAACTCTGACATACAGAAGTCTTTAATGGTCATCATGTACCAGGTGCGAAACTTGTAAACGGTTCTGTAAGAACAGACAAGCCCCAGCTCGATAGGATGGGCATGACTCAAACGATCAGAATAAGCTTACAGTTGGTATCAATACAAGACCGCGAGAACAACAAACTCATTTAATCAGCACCAACAAGAATAATATAGCTTAACCAAAGAGGAGTAGAATGGAGTAGAAAGTACAATACGCAGCCAACACATGTTGAATTACCTTCGGTCTTCACCTCTTTCAGCTGGCTTCTAAGAACAAATAATTATGGCAGCAGAATAAGCCATAAGTCTATTGAGAGTATTTGTGTATGTTGGTAAACCGTGCAAGCACTGGTGCGAATCTTCGAAAAGTAATAGCTCGTAGGTTTATACTTTGTCAAAATGTGAATCAACGTAAGACTCAACAATTAGTATTTTTACTTTTACACATCGGAGTAGTATAAAATAGTGTGAATAGTAGCCACGGGACTCATGTACTTAGGAAAGTTTGTATTCAGACATAGCAAGACAGGGGGAAATAAAGAGTGTTAGCTGGGTTGGTATTACTAAAGCAATCAGGACGGTGGTATAACCATGGTAGTAAACACACTGGTCACAGGAAGAGCATCATTGGTAAATGTAACAGTGAAACTACATTTGGTGCTGGCACAGAAGAACATTTTAGTACTTTAGCGTACTTTGCATATGACCAAGAACAGTGGAGATTGGAAAGGTCTGTAGGGACGCGACGACGATCCCGCACAATTCAAGCACGAAGCGTGGGTGCATGAGCGGGGGCTAACACATATCAATACATATATATATCTATATGCGTGTGTGTTTATGTACATCTACTTACATAGCATGTTTTTTCTGAAGTTCGGCAATATCTCCATATACATTCTCTAACCGAGTCAGTATTTTCCGTGATTCAGGCACCACCGGCGGATCATGTCGGAGGCGGAGTAAACTGCCTGGACGACACCTTTTCCCTGGTGAGGGCTGAGTTGTCGCTTGGTGAAAAGCAGGGAAATATGAAAGACCAAAATGTCACAGAGCTACATGCAGAACATGCTCCAATAACACATGGTCACATATCTCAACTTCTATATGGAACACCGACACGCAAGTAGTGGATACCTTCAGATGCATAGATAGATACAAAGTAGACCTTGCCTTCAACAATCAAACAAGGCCAAATATGCCAAGCCTTTGCGCCTTCAGCCGAGCCTGTCGGAGGATAGTGCTAAAGCTTCAAAGCGACTCCAGGCCCATGTGCAGCTAGGGTTAAGGGTTTAGGGGTTTAGGGTTTAGTTAAACACAGTTTTTAGTTTACTCATGGTGGGCTTTAACCAAGCCCTTCCCTACACAAGGATAGTACCATGGCCTGGACAAGGTTTTGTTTCTGATCAGTGGGCTACTTCCCTGCCTGGACCCCACATCCTCCACCTCGACGCCGAAGGAGGCCCTGAGAACTCTGCTAGAACCCATTTAGAACCCTAATTCAGGGGATTTAGGTTTTAGGGAATTAGAACCGTTGACACTGAAAGCGAACACTTTTCAATACCTCAACCACAAGCCCGGTTGCGCCGGCTTCCACCTAATGGGCTCTCACGGAACAGCTTCGGGGCTTCGGGAGTGGGGGATTTCGGGGTAAAGGCCTCAAGGATAGCAGTAGGAGTTTAGGGTTATGATCGGGGTTACGAGTACTCCAGTTGGGGAATCCGGAAATCTGAGTCTGCGACTCTCGCTCAAGAGTTTAAATTGAGTCATCATCATAAATGAGATAAGGAGCCATATTCTTTACTATGGATGCCCATCATGGCAACTTGAACTGAGTTCCGTAGCAATAACTCAGCTCAGGCTTGCACAAGAGCGAGAGATCCAGGACAGGTTTGCACAACTCTTGCCTTCCTGGGTTTAAGGCAGTATACTTACAACCCCAACCCCTAAGACACCAAACCCCCAAACCCCTATAGTAGAAGCCAGAAAGTTGGAACATAATTGTCCTAATCCCCCTAAAGCCATGTTCCAGCTTTCTAGCTTCTACTATAAACTCCTAAGCCCCGAACTCCCTAATCCTAGACCCTAAACCCTCATGTGTTTCAGAGCAACTAAACATTGCTTTGAGCAGGGTCTGGGGAGTAGGCTTCACGGTGTGGGTCTGGAAGGGTACTGTACGGGCTGTCATAAGGCAAATGGGTAGCAGAATATGAGGACAGGCAACGGTTTGGGTCTGTTCCAGCTCCACACCCCGAACCCTATACCCTCAATCCGCCCAAGACCCACCCCCTAAACCCTAACCCAAACCCTGAACCCCCAAACCTAAACCTTGGACCTTAGGCCTCTGCAGCCGCTAGAATGAGCAAAAATCCGCGACAGCTCAACCTCAAACCCGTGCTGTTTTATGGTCTTAGGGCTTAGTCGTGTAGGTTTAAGGTTTAGGCTGCGTATCTACACTGGTCTTGTTGAGCTTCGTGGTGGTTGGAACCGCTAAATTGGTATTCTGCTAGAATGTAAACTGTTGTTGCTGCTCTATGCATGAAACACTAATCATCATTCTTATTGTTTTTGCCAGTATGACGACGACGACCACTACACTGAACCCTAAACCTAGAACCCAAAACTCTTAAGCCTTTAACCTAAACCCCAGAACCTGAAACACTAGACTCACTAGACCTGAAACATCCTGAAACCCAGAACGCGATCCACCAAAACCCTAAAACTCCCAAACCTTACATTTTGGACCCAACACCCAACACCCAAAACCCGAAACTCTACAGCCTAAAAGCTGCTTGCTGCAGGAACTGCAGGCCGAAATTTCAGAGCTAAAGGAGCCTCGGCTATAATTGGGGTTTGGAGGTTCAGGGTTTGAGGTTTAGGGTTGAGGGTTTTAGTGCTTCGGGTTTAGGGGCCAGTGGGTTTGTTTGGGGGTTTGAGAGATTTGAGTTTGAGGGTTCAAGGTCTCGCGGTTTAGGGTCTTAGAGTTCTTGGGTCTAGCATAATTGCAAATTCTAGAAAAACAGGGGCCCACTGAACTTGTTCAGGACCCCGAAGATCATCAATATCTGCTTCGAAAGGTTTAGGACATCTAGATTTGCATGTTGATGATCATTATCATCGTCATCACCATGAAATAATAACAATCAGCATAGTAACAAGAATAGGAATAACAATACTAATAAGGATAGTAATAACACTACTAATGAAAACGATAGTAGTAATCGCCAGAGGAAGAAGAATATTAGTAACAATAGTAATACTCGTAATGTGACTATTGATAGTGAGAATAGCAATAATAGCAACAATGGTAATAATCGCGGCAATAGAATAACAGTAATGACAATATTCACAGTACTAGGAAGGATCTGCAATATACCTCGAAGGCAGATCACACGTACATCTGTATACCCAAAAGGAAAATACATCACGACGTTCAGAGTGATCTGTACCTCAACTGCACGCACTACAGTGCATATTGAGCCAATGTGCAACAGGCCACACTGTGTTGTGCTGTTTGTTTTTGCAAGTCTTGGGATGAAGTGACATGCAATGTCAAATATCTTAGCATCCAGCAAGTTTTCTGAGCTAGGAGGCAAGGTGATTGTTAGTCCTTGCGCGCTGGAAGACTATGCTAGAGGAAGGTAGTAATTGCCTGTTGTGACGCAGTTTTGTTCGGCCACTGTGGCGTATTCAGACAGTCATGGTGGTGACCGAAAGTTGGAATGCAGGTGTCAGTTGTGAAGAAGTTTTCATCTTTGCACATCTGCAGCATGGTTTTGATAGTGGCGGTGGAGGCGTAAGACGTCAGTATTTCATAGGCACCCTTAGGAGGGTAGGGTGGAGGGGGGTAGGGGACTATACTTCCTTAAATAGGCCTTGTTTAAGTCGTTATTATGGGTATTAAGGCCCCTTACCCCCCTCCCCCCTACCCCTAAGGGTCCCTATGACCATTGCATCGTGTCATGGTCTTGGCTTTGGGGAGATCTGAGGCGAATGGGCCAATTGTGCCAAGAGTTGTGCAGGACCAGCTTGGGCCCTTCTGCATGCCGAATCCACCCGAACATTCGACCCTAAACCCTAAGCCCTAAACCCTAAACCCGATTCTGCGATTCTACTGAAAAGTGCTGTAGTGTAGGGGCCTCAGGGTTTAGGGTTTCGGGTTTAGGGCTTTAGGGAGAGTGCAGTCATGTAGGGGCCGTGGGAGGTTTTTTTGGTAAGTAGGGGCCCTTTACACTATACTGATAATAAGGAACCCAAAAAGTGTAGGTAATTATTAAGGCCCCTACCTTAGGGTTGTGGAGGCATAATTCTTCAGACCCCTACAAGCAGGCCTGGAGCAAATTTAAGCTCTCTGGAGAGCTGTGTTCGCTTAGCTCGGTCCACTTCGTCTCATTCAGATTTCCCGGTATTACCATATGTCAGAATCTGTACTATAACACTATATCATATTCTACTATATTGTAGAACAGTATACTTTAACTCTATACCATATTCTACTGTATGGGCACCGGTCACCAGTTGCTATCTCCAAGCAAGTTCCAGACGTTGGCCCTAAACCCTAAACCCTAAACCCTAAACCCTAAACTTTAACCGTGGCCTTCTACCTGATTCCTTTCGCTTGGAAAGGTCCGTAGCCGCCCCGAGAGCTGATGCAATCAATGAGACGAAGCCCAGAATTTAGGGTTTAGGGTTTAGGGTGATGCAATCAATATTTATATAGCATGCCGAAAGGCCATGCGAAGCCGTCATAATGAGCCATAACACCCGCATAAAATCCCCGTCACGGTCGTATAGTTGGCCCCGGATACAACCCCTGATCCCATGCGCTAGCCGTACGTTTGTGCCTCCGCAGACCAGGCTATCGTGTGTTCGCCAGGGCGAGTGCTCCTTGCAAGCGCGCTCGTGAGGTCCTTGTCTTCGATCCGAAATGCCGTGCTGCAGCTTGAGACGAACAGGGTTTCCTTGGAACCGACATCACGAACTGGTCGCTCTATTTGTGGCATATTGCGAAAGTTCCGCCACTTGCGTAAGCTCAGATCCACCATCATGGCGGGATGTGATCCGACAGCACTAGCCTAAATCTAGAAGTATTTACGAATGTGAGCTCCAAACCTTAAAGCCCCAACCCCTGCAACATGCAATGCTCTCCTTGCCTCCTGGATCTCTGGCGCTTCCCACATGTTGTCTCTTACCCTCCACACCCTAAACCCTAAACCCGAAACCCTAAGCCCGAACCCCTTAAACCCGAAACCCTTTAAACCCTTTAAGGGACCTTTAAAGGAACCCTAAAACAAGGGACCCTTCCTAAACCCTCAGTCCCGAGCCGGATCCGCCTTTGGAGGACGTGGCTGACACTTACAAAGTGGCCGTGGCGCCGGAGGAGGAGGCTGGGTCAAAAAGGGTGCGGGTATTCTGGGGTTTAGGGGTTTCGGGTTTCGTGTTTTGGGTCTTGGGATGTTTTGGAGGTTTCGGGTTTTGGGATGTTTGGAGGGTTGCGGGTTTAGGGGATGACTGGTTGTATCATAGGTCTGACGTGGAATTATCCAAGTTATAGCCCTGCTTGCTAGGCCCGCTGGTCCTTTCAGTAGGAAAACTGCGTCGACAACTTCGATGAACTCCCAAGCCGTAAGCCCCAATATGGGTAGGGTTTAGGGTTCAGGGTTTAGCGGATTGATCATACAGGTTCTCAGTTCGGGTTGGCAGAAGCATAGTAGAATATACTTCCAAAAGCCCAATTGTATTCTATTCATGAAGGCCTTTGAACCAGGCCTCGTAACCCAGCCTCAACGTTAGCCCCAAGGAACCTAGTTCTCCGGGTTCCTCTTTCTGCTTTACGTATACAGGTCCCAAAAAAGAATGCCTTGAGCCCTAAATCCGAAACCTTAAGCTCTAGCTCAACACCCAGAGACTCCAATATCCCTTAGTTCAGGAATATTCCTTAAACCATATGCGGGATCCTACTATACTTTAAGGTATATTCCTTACCTAATGGATATTGGAGTCTCTGGGACCGAGTTTCCCCCGGGCAGACAGGAAGATGTGGTCCTGAAGCCGAAGCGCGCCTCCATCGTCGATGCCGGCGACGACCATAAGATCCACGCGACCCGGAGCAAGGGGTTTAGGATTTAGGGTTCAGGGGCTTAATGTTTAGGGTTTAGGGTTTAGGGTTCAGGGGCTTAGTGTTTAGGGTTTAGGGTTTAGGGTTGGATTTCATGTTTTGGGGTTTTGGGTGGCCCTGGGCCAGGGTTCCTTGTAAGACTCTTGTTGGGATTCCTCCCGAGGTTCCCTTTGCAGGCTTTATGCGAAATCTGCAGGGTTTTCGGTGGGCCCTACTGCTAGGTTTTCCCTTCTTTCCCTACAGGCTTCGGGGATTGGAGTTTAAGATTTTTTGAAGCAGTTTAAGTTTCGGGTTCGGAGTGTAGTGAGTGCAGGGTTCCTGAAGCCATGAAGCCTGAAACCCTAAACCTTGCTTGGACCGCCCATGAGGTCTCAAGGCGGTGTTGTCTTGTTGAACGGTCTTTACAGAAGTCTTTGTTGGAGTTTCGGGCTAGGGCAGGGTTGCAATGTGTAGCGCAATGCTTGATAGGGTTCGTCAGATACACTTGATCGCCCCTGGTTTGTGGTTCGTTGCTACGGCAGTTTCCGAAACCTGATCCCCGTTCCGAAACCCAGGCCCACCAAGCCCAAAAGCTTAAGCCTCAAGCCCAGACTGGCTGTCAGAACTTGAGGTTATTGGTTACAAGAACACGAAACCCTGAACCCCAAAACCCTAAATTTAGGGTTGGTTTAGGGCTTCGGGACAAGGGCAACGCTGGGCTGCGTGGAGACCCTAAACCCTGAACCTTACACCCTAGACTCGAAACCCAAAACCCTCAACCCGAAAAAGAGACCACACACTAAACCTCGAAAGCCTATACCCTCGAGGCCTCAACCCATAGCCTGAGCCCTAAAACCCCAAACCCTACACCCGAAAGCCTAAACCCTGAACCCTAACTTCTGGCCTAAACCCTAAACCCTAAACCCTAAACCTTAAACCCTAAACCCTAAAGCCCTAAACCCTAAAGCCCTAAACCCTAAAGCCCTAAACCCTAAAGCCCTAAACCCTAAAGCCCTAAAGCCCTAAAGCCCTAAACCCTAAAGCCCTAAAGCCCTAAACCCTAAACCCTAAAGCCCTAAACCCTAAACCCTAAACCCTAAAGCCCTAAACCCTAAACCCTAAAGCCTAAAGCCCTAAACCCTAAACCCCAAACCCTAAAGCCCTAAACCCTAAACCCTAAACCTTCAACCCAAACCCTTCAACCCAAACCCCTGGAGTTCCTGAATAACCAGCGAGGCGCCGAGCACCCAAATATTCGAGAGGAAACCTTAAGGCGTTTAGGGTTTAGGGTTTAGGTTTTAGAGTTTAGGGTTTAGGACTTGGGGTTTAGGGTTTAGGATTTCGGGTCTAGGATTTGGGGGTGTAGGGTTTAGAGGTTCAGGACCTTAAGATCCTGAGTGAGAGTTGAAGGGTTAGTAAGTGCAGGGTTTAGGCGGGTTTAGCCCTAAACCCTAAACCCCTAAACCGCTTTATAAAACTCTTATATATCCCTTTAAAGGAATCCTTACAGATCCCTTCAAACCCCTAAACCCTTCGGGGAAACCTGGAAAGTCCAACGCTGGCTGAGGTCGCCTTCTACGAGTTTGACCAGTCCATGTGGGACGCCGGCCTCCTGCTTTGCCTCCTGTCTCTGGTTTAGGGTTTAGGGTTTAGGGTCTAGGGTTGAGGGTTTGGGGGTTTAGGGTTTAGGGGTTCAGGGTTTTCGGGTTTAGGGTTCAGGGTTTATTCTTTCCTGTCTCTGATGCACTTTTGGTGTGTTGTTTTCTGTACTGTTACAGGTTTATTGATACGCAATAATTATGTTGCTTTGTAAAAATTTATGTTCCTCTGTTGATGCCACTTTACAGCGATTTGTAGTGGCTTGTGGACAATTATGTTGCTTTACCACAACCATGTTCCTCTGTTGATGTTGGTTTGTCGCGATTTGTAGTGGCTTGTGGAAGGGTCGTAGGACTTTCAGGATTTTTTTAGGTTTTGGTCGGGGATTTTATGGGAGGGCTGATGGGTGCTATACTGTTTGTTCAGATCAGGGAACTTGGTAATTCCGTTATAGTCTAGCAGGGGCTACAAGTATCCTACGTGGGGTTTGCCTTTCGCTACTCCTGCTTAATCTATTTTCTACATCCCCTGAGAGTTGGCCCTAAACCCTAAACCCTAAACCCCTAAACCCCTAAACCCTAAACCCCTAAACCCTAAACCCTAAACCCCTAAACCCCTAAACCCCTAAACCCCTAAACCCTAAACCCCTAAACCCTAAACCCTAAAGCCCTAAACCCTCAACCTGGTCATTTAGGTTTCTGGGATTTCAGGGCTTTGGTATTTGAGGGTTAGGGCCTAGAGTCTTAGAGCCGGGACAGAACCCTGAACCCCCGTGAACACGCTAGAGCCCTAATATAGTACCCTAAATGGTAGGGATCCGTAGTATAAGGACCCCAAAATAAGGTATCCCTAATTCGGAGCCCTAAGCCCGAAACCCGTTCTTCAGCCCGACTGCAGACTGCAGAGGCTTTCATCACACGGGTGCCCTGGACAAGTTCTTGCTATTCATTGGCGTGATCTTGAACCTGGCCACCTGGTTGAACATGGGTAGTCCTGACCCATGAACCGAAGGCCATACGGTTTAGGGTTTAGGGTTTAGGTTTTAGGGTTCAAAACCTTAAAACCTTTTGAAGAACCCCTATGATAACCCGTCAAGAAATCGAATCCTAAAAGGAACCGCACTCTAAGAACCTGTAAAGGAATCGCTCATGGAACCCCTATAGGAACCCTTAAATTAAAGGAACCCGGAACCCTTAAAAGCACCCTGGAAGGAATCCTTAAAGGTGCCCTTAAGTAGAACCTCCCAAAGCCCAAACCCCTAAACGCCCTAAGCCCTGAACGCAGCCCTGAGTCCTAAACCCGGGCAGGCGTCCTTAAAGGACCCCCCTCAAAAACCCCGAAGCACTAAACCCTAAACCCTTAAAGGACACCCTCTCAACTTGCGGAGGCGCTGCAGCTGGCAATGCTCTTGGTGGTGGAGTTTGCGATGCTGGATAACCCCTGGACCTCCGAGCAGGTCCGTTTGTATGTATGTATGTATGTATGTGTACATACAAAAATATATATATATATATATATATATATGTATATATATATACATACACACACATACACAGACATGCATACATACATACCTGCGTACGTACTTACGTACGTACGTGCGTACGTACATACATATCCACCCATCCATCCATCCATCCATGCATCCATCCATCCATGCATCCATCCATCCATCCATCCATCCATCCATCCATGCATGCATGCATGCATGCATGCATGCATGCATGTGTAATTATATGAAAGTATATGCATATACGTATAGGTATAGAAATAGGTATGGGTATGGGTAGGGGTATGGGTATAGGCATAGGTATAGGTATAGGTATATGTATATGTATGTATATACATACATATACACATCTATATATATATATAGGTATATGCATATGTATATATTCGCGCATGCATTTCTGTATCCTGTCATATAATCATATACCCCCAAGATCTATGTCAAGTCATGTCTTGGGCAAGGTCGGTGAAATGTTGAAATGGCGTGTCAACTCGGGTCACAAGCAGTTCTTCCCAGATTCGGGCGAGTGCCCGGGCAAAAGGATTGCCTTTTTTTTTGCTATGCAGGGTTAAGTGCTTAAGGTTTAGGGAACCCCATACGGTGCATTGCTACATCAGGAAAACACCAAGAGCAGGGGTGCGACGAATAAGATCAGCAACGGCATTTTGACTTTGACCTTCAGCACCAATGTCACTGCTGCACCCGCCATAATCATAATCATTGTCATTCACATCGTCATCTTCTTCTTCTTCATCAGCACCAGCATCACCATCACCATCACCATCATCACTACAGCCATCACCGTTGCCACCGTATTCGCATTCACCACCACCATCAGCATCAGCATCCTCGTCATCGTCAGCACCCTCACCCTCACCCTCATCATTATCATCATGTTTATGATCATGATCATGATGATCTTGATGATGATCACATCATCATCTACATCATATTTATCGAATTTATCGTCATCGGCATCATCATCGTCGCCATCACCATCATCATTGTCATCACCAGCATCATCGTCGTCATCATCATCATCGCCATCACCAGCATCATCCTCGTCATCAATATCATCATGATGTTGATATTGTGGTTGATGATGGTCCTTGTAGTGAATCATCCGTACCAGTTTATCATGACAGAGGCATTCGGTAGACTCACATTAGAAATCCCAACCGAATGTGCTCACACTTATACAGAAGGGCTATGACACCCCCACGAACCCTCCATCCTGATGCTAAAGGAGTCCCACTGGCCTGTCCCGAAACGCCGGCGGTTCCTGCAAGTCAGGCCTGAGATTTTGCATAGACCCCAAGCCCGAAGTCTCACACCCACACCTTGAACTCTAAGCCCTAAACCCGAAGCCCTAAATTCTAACCCTAAACCCAAAACCCTAAACCCCCTAACCCTAAACCCAAAAGCGTTTCACTCCCGACCCAGGACCTTGTCGCAACGCCTCTGCAGCCGCAAGCTGTGGAATTTCCAGCAAGAGGTCGGCGCTTCCACGGTTTGTTCATGGCCAGGGTTTAGGGTTTCATGCCACATCAGTTTTCGGTTACAAAATTGTATGTAGGGATTTGCACATGTTATGTAGCTTGGGGTTCTCGAGCTCTTTTCAGGGGTTGCAGGGTTCGAGGATTGCAGGTTCGGACGGTTGCTGGGTTCAGGGGGAGGTACGTCTACTACTGCTGCTGCTGCAACTGCTACTGCTGCTACTACTACTGCTACTACTACTACTACTACTACTACTCCTACTGCTACTGCTACAAGCATCTCGGCTGTCCAGTTGCCAGAGGGCACATCTTGCCGAGTAGCTCCCTGACCCTGCCGTGCTCCAGGAAAATCCACGACTTTCCGGCTAAAGGGTTCATGGCAAGCACTTCGCTGTACTGCGTGCTACTGCTATGTCTGCATGGCTGGAGCGAGGCCGACAGGCCAAAGAATGCGAGGAAAGCCGAGCCCTGGCTACCCAGCTCCAATAAGATCAGGTTGGACCCTTCCAGAGAGTATGCTCGAATTCTATTTGGGATGCCAGCCCACCGCAGACACTTCTTATCAGCCTTGGAGGGCGCTATGCTGTCACAGTCTGACGGATGTGTTTCCAATATTGACTTCTTTACACAGTGGTCCCTACGCTGGACTGAACACAGTCATCCGGGAAGGGCACTACAGGCCGCGCGGAGGTCTGGCTTTTCCCCCCAATGAAGTCGACTTATTTCGCTGGTGCAGCTTGCACTACCCGGACCTACTGCAACAGTTTTGGCCTCTGGGCGCAGATGTAGCCGATAACGGGGTTGGGGGTCCCTTCCGACAACGACAGTACCCCTCCCAAGTTGTTGCTTCCCTTCCAACAACGACAGTACCCCCCCCCCCCACCCAACTGTTGTTGCTCTCCCCCCCCTCCTCTCAAACAACAACACCAAATCACTTTCTGCGCGTTGTTCTTCGTCGCCCCTCCCCTCCCCTCCCCTCCCCGTCCCTCCCCTNCCCCTCCCCTCCCCTGCCCTCCCCTTCTCTCCCTTCCCTCGGCTTGGCTTGGTTTGGCTTTGGTTTGGAAGCGATTCCGGTTCATCATACATCTTAAGCGCGCCCCCTCATAACATCATGTATCTGTAGCACGCCCCCTCATTTGGCGATTCCGGTCCTCATATATCTCCTCATATATCTTCAGCACGTCCCCTCATTTGGCCCTTCGCCCTCTCATGGCTTGGCTTTGGTTTGGAAGGGATTTCGGTGCATCATGCAGTTTAAGAGCGCCCTTCATAAGCGAGTCCGGTTCATCATATATCTGAAACACACCCCCTCATCTTGCAATTCCGGTTCCTCATATATCTTCAGCACGTCCCCTCAGTTGGCCCGTTGGATTCATCCTATATTTTAAGCAACAGGGGACTTGGCATGCTCGGCGACTTCATAAGAGTTCACCACAGGTCTGCGACACGGGGCAATGTACTCAGCCAGTCACATTGCGAATGCCGCCTACGCCTCCTGGGCTAGCACCGACGATCAAGGTTCAGTCCCTGATCAACTTTTGGTCCGGGGAGCCCACCGCGGAGTGCATACAGGCACTGGTGCATGCACCGCAAGTTCTTCTGCTTCAAGTGGATCGTTTTGAGCTGCATGCTGGCATGATCCGCAAACGTATGGACCTGGTTGAGGCTAATCGTCGCGTTGTGATGCCGGTCTTCTCCGAAGCGAGCTTGAATGTCACAGTAGTTTGGTATGAGCTCATGGCAGTCATCTCACATCATGGCCCTCACCCGCAAGTGGGGACATCGGAGACGCCCTCGTTTCCTTAGAAAACGACGTAATTATTGCTCTCCTGCTGCTCCTCCTGCTGCTCCTCCTGCTGCTCCTGCTGCTCCTCCTGCTGCTCCTCCTGCTGCTGCTCCTGCTCCTGCTCCTACTTCTAGTCCTACTCCTACTACTGCTACTGCTACTCGCCTA
>BGNK01002825.1:21066-50797 GCA_003297005.1 Symbiodinium sp. clade A Y106
CTGCTCCTGCTCCTGCTCCTGCTCCTGCTCCTGCTCCTGCTCCTGCTCCTGCTCCTGCTACTGCTACTGCTACTGCTACTGCTACTGCTACTGCTACTGCTACTGCTACTGCTACTGCTCCTGCTGCTGTTGCTGCTGCTGCTGCTGCTACTGCTACTGCTACTGCTACTGCTACTACGACCACGACTCCGACGACTACGACTACGACTACGACGACGACGACGACTACTACTACTACTACTACTATTACTCCTGCTACTACTGCAACTACTGCTACTACTATCGCTGCTACTACTACTACTACTACTACTACTAGTACAACTGCAACTACTGCTACTACTATCGCTGCTAAAGCTACGACTACTACTGCTGCAGTTTGAAGCCATCCTGATCCAACCTGGGTCATGAATGCATCTGTTTTCGATCTTGCTGTGTGGCAATGTTGCTGGAACCTTCAGCTTTTTCAATCGCCGGCCTTTAGGCAGTCACGACTTTCAGTTACTGCTCTGGGCTACTTGCTTGCTAAACTTTAAATGGATTTGTTTCTACTTTGAGTTGTTTTCGCTTGCATTCACCTTGGCTCATGAGCTAATCACAAGTCGTGCTGCATTATTGTAGCTCTTTGTTGCGAGTTTCCCACCCTCTCGAATATCACATTGTAATTGTTTCTATATCACAATATCACAGTACCGTCTTTATAATATCATGGTACGAGAGTGTGCCCCAACACCCTTTTCAAATTCTGAGGCCCCCTGCGTTGGTTCCTGGAAAGCCTTCAACCCGTCCGAAATACTGTGGAGCGTTACATTCGGACCGTGCAGAACCCTAAACCCTAAACGGCCTAAACCCTAAACGCCTTAAGCCCTAAACCCTAGACACGAAGAGGTTTACAACGAAGTCTACGGTCGGGGCCTGAACGGAAAGGAAACTTGCTGCCTTTCTCTAGACGCCCAGGTTTAGGGTTTGGGGTTTAGGGTTTCGGGTTTGTGCTTTAGGGTTTCGGGTTTGGGGTTTCGGGGTTTGTTGCCCCTTGGTGCTGGGCAGTAACCATTCCCAACGACTCAATGCGCGTTCCGAGGCATCTTGAACCCCAAACCCCAGACCCTAAACCCTAAACCCCTAAACCCTAAACCCTAAAACCCAACACCAAACAGCCCTAAAATGATGTTGCACCGCCGCCTTCCTGCCTGAAGGAGTCAGTCCAAGGCGGCACTAGCAAGTGTCTGTTTGGGAGTGTAGTCCGTAGGGACATGATTCCTGCTGCACGAAGCCATAGTGATCCACATGCGGAGGCCGGTGCGGCTACCAGCAGCATGGAGGTTGCTCCACGCTCCTGGACCGTGGAAGCCAAGCAGCTTTTCAGGGGGAAGCTAGACATTCTTGTCGCTGGAGGATATGACTATGAACGTTTCATCTTCATGGCGCATGCCCGAGCCCTCGGTGTTCAAGAGCCGGTAGAGGTGTCCAACCGGCGGGACTTCAGGGTGGCCTTGTTCAACTCACAAAGGTACAACGAAGAGCAGCCCTTCGTTGTATTTCTCGGCGACGAGACCTGGCTCGATGACTTCAAGAGGCACGACATGAGCACCCGACCACCCTACGTCGTGAACATGAGCGCGGTGGACGTGAAAAACCGAGAGGCTTTCAACGAGCACCTCCTCTCCTCCTGCACGCGCGAGGAGGTCACGCACTTGTTGTGCCGAGCCCTTGATGCTCGAAAGCCAGAGCCTGCTGCCAAGAGTAGCGGATCGGATCCGGATGGCGCTAACAGCGGCGGATACCCTTCGAGCACTGGTTTCCTAGCAGCTGGTGAGCACAGGAAGGACTGAGCTGAATTCAGAATGCTTTATGAATCTCCGACGTTGAGTGGGACCAGTGTTCAGTCATTACGGCATGTGGAAGGCATTGAAGACACATGTATTCATAGTCGTACACAATATATCCTGAGCCACTACACTCCTAGGCCAGACCCTTCAATCGTGGCAGTTCCACAAATTCATGTCAAGCCCCTGAACCGTTAATTTTGCCAAGACCTCTAATCCTCTATACCTGCTTGTGAGTCTGGGACCTGCTAACCTCAAGATGACGAGGCCAGGTTGGCTTTAGGCTGAATAAGTTTTCGGAGCCCTTGATGCTTTCGGGGCTATCGTCTGATGCTGTATCGACGTAACGTTGCAGTCCCACATCTTGACATGAGGATTTTTCCGCGTCTGGACCCAGCAGGGACCAGAGATCAGAACGTCCCCCACACGCTTTCGGGAACAACTGCGTGGAACGCACCTGCATAGTCTGCATAGTGTTGTTGTGGCAGCAGCAGGAGTAGTAGTAGTAGTAGTCGTAGTCGTAGTCGTCGTCGTCGTCGTGGTCGTAGTAGTAGTAGTAGTAGTCGTAGTCGTAGTCGTAGTCGTAGTCGTAGTCGTCGTCGTGGTCGTAGTAGTAGTAGTAGCAGCAGCAGCAGCAGCAGCAGCAGCAGTAGCAGTAGCAGTAGCAGTAGCAGCAGCAGTAGCAGTAGCAGTAGCAGTATCAGTAGCAGTAGCAGTAGCAGCAGCAGCAGCAGCAGCAGCAGCGGGAGGAGGAGGATGAGGAGTAGTAGTAGTAGCAGCAGTAGTAGTAGTATAGCATTAGTAGTGCTAGCTATTTGGTTTCGCTTTCACATTTTGGTATGTCCATCCTAACCTTGGCAGATGCTCAAGCCCAACGCCCTAATACAGCCCCAACAAAGCCTTACACCCTTCTTGGTGTATCCGCGCACACTGCGTCTCGGGCTGGAGGTTTTTGCTGTTTCGGATGGTCTCAGCGATTGCGACCCGAGTGTGGTAAACCCGAGACCCTAAAGCCTTGAATTAGGGTTTAGGGTTTAGGGTTTTCAGCCTCATGGGTTTATCTGCTACTCCAGCGGCCCTAGTGACCTAGTGGTTAGCAAGGGTTTCTGGGGTGTATCAGGGGCTATATATGGAGTATTTGTTCAGAGTTCAGTCCCCTATATAAGTTGCGATGATGACGTTTACCTGTTTGCACTGATGGTCCGAAACCCCCAACCAGGCTCTGAGAGTCATCTTAACCCTAAGCCCTAAGTGGGAGTTTCCGAAAATTAGGGGTACCTTATTTTGGGGTCCTGATAATAAGGATCCTAGTATTTAGGGTACTATTTTAGGGTCCCCTATCTTCGGAAACTCCCTAAATCCGAAGGCCCGAACTGCAAATCCTCTACCTGTCGGGATGATGGAAACGAGCCCTCAAAAGTCAAACCAAAGCCCTCGCCTCTACCCTAGACCCGAACCCACAGACTGCACAGACTCCCCTCATGAAGGAAAAGTCCCTAAATCATATTAGGGAGACTACCATAACTTAAGGTATTTTCCTTAATTAAGGAACATCGGAGTCTCTGGGAAGCCCCCACAGACTCATACAGGGTCTTCGCTTTATGAGAGACCGACCGCACCTCTTTGTCCCGTTGAGAGTTGAAACTCTCAAGGCGGTCATTGGCTGGACTCTGCATCATTTTCTGAAGGTCGAGGTGATCAAACATGTGTGAGGTTGATGCCATGCCTGTTTTCATTGGCGTTCAACTTCACCATAAATGCACACAGGATCCATAGTATAATTTTTTTATACATATAAGCGAGAGATCCTCTATGAGGGGTCTACCTTATACTCGAAACCCCAAACATTAGCTTCAGACCACAACGCCACATCCTAAATCCACTTTGGCTCATTGAGTTGATTGGCGGATTGAGTCTGAGGCATTGCCCCTCTGCAAAGCAAATTCCGATCAAACGCAATTCAATCTCTCGACCAGTTATTTCCGCTTGCAGCTACTTTACGACTGCAGCGCAGCTTGGGAGCAGTGACCTGTACGCTCCAGTTTTCCCTGACGATCAGGCCCTGCTGGGCGAAGCGCCGTGCAGCTCTGAAAAAGCTTGCCAGGAACGCGCACCTCACCTTCGTTGAAGACGTCATAGCTAAGCTAAGACGATTTCTACAGCCCAAGACCCAACCCCTGAAAACCTTAGTCCTTATAGCCGCTACAAACCGCCTAAAACCTAAACCCTAAACCCTAAAACCTAAACCCTAAACCCTAAACCCTAAAACCTAAACCCTCAACCCTCAACCCTAGACCTAAACCCTAGAACCTAAACCCTAAACCTGAACCCTAGAACCTAAACCCTAAATCTTGAGCCCTCAACCCCAAGCCTTAGACGACAAACCTTCAGGTGTCTGAGGTTGAACGAGAAGACCCGACTCATACACTCCCCGAAACAGAGGTCGCGGTTTTTTCAAGGGTTTAGGGTTCAGGGGTTTGGGGGTTTAGGGGTTTAGGGTTTTTCTGGGTTTAGGGGTTTAGGGTTCGTCTGGGATTTCAAGTTTAGGGTCCGCAGAGACTCCAATATCCCTTAAGTAACCTTAAATTCTAGTAGGATCCCGAATATGATTTAAGGAATACTCCCTAATTAAGGTATATTGCAGTCTCTGGGTCTGGGATTGATCTTTAGGGTCGAAAGATGCGCTCTCATGGTTTAGCTTTGGTTGAAAAGCAGCCTCGAATCGACGGTTTAGGGTTTAGGGTTTAGGTCGAAGAGCCTACAATGTAGGGCTCCTCCGTTCGCATTTCATTAGCCTCGCTGGCCTGACATTTCCTCCCCGATCACACCTACAGTAGTCACTTCAACACCTGGGATGCTACCTTTCCAAGACGATTAGCCCCAAACCTAAAGTGTAGATTCTACAACCCCGTAGTCTAAGCCATAGCCTGATTCCGACTCCGAGATTACCTGAGCAAGCCGGTCCCCGGCGTGGTGCTCAGCTTCTTGGCAGTGGCCTTGTGGATGCTGACGATCATGAGGCTTGACTGCAAAGACTCGAGTTCTCTAGGGGCTACTTCCACTTAGGACAAGATGTTCGGGTGCAGCAAATCGTATCGCCATAGGCAGGGAGTACCCGGGTATACATGACTGCTCTCCCTAAAGCCTAAACCCCAATCCCTAAATCCCAAACCTCTTGAGCGGTTTGCGTCCCAAGCCTTCCTTGAGAGTCGACTCACGAGCTGTTTACTTGAGCCATCGACTGTAAAGGTTTGAATCATTAGGGATAACATCCCCCCGTGCAGTCCCAATGTAGTTGAAAAGCAATGTACACCAGTCCCATCCAATCCCTGCTCGAAGTATTGATGCCCCTTCATCCAGAACACTAGTTCATGTCGGCACCTGACGAAGAAGCCCCCTGTCTGTAAGGATATCAACAGTAGGATCCCTATAGCAAGCCGTACTCACAAAGGTCCTACGTATCCATCAGCCCTAAACCCTAAGACCCTAAACCCTAAACCCTATAGGACTTTAAACCCTAGAACCTAAACTCTAAGACCCTAAACCCTAAACCCGAAGCCCCAAGCCATTCACCTTTAAAAGGGAGCCCTTGGCCGGATCCTCCAGAACCTGCCTTGTCAGGGTTCCTTCTTCCGTGTCCGGGGATCTGCACAAGGATACTTCCAAGCCTCGCGCCCCAAACTCCTAAACCTATCCGGTTTAATGTTTAGGGTTTAGGGTTTAGGTATCCCCCGGAATCCCAAATTCTAAACCCCGAAAAGGCCCAGAGGCCGAACCCGAATCCCTCAGACGCTAAGCCGCTGACCGAAACCCTCAACCCAAAGCCGAAAACCCTGAACCCTAAACCCTAAACCCTCAGCCCAAAGCCGACAACCCTGAACTCAATGGCTGAGCACGAGCGAACGGGTAGGCGGGCAGGTGATTCACATGACCGTTCGTTTTTGGGTTTATGGTTTAGGGCCCAGGGTTCCGGATATGAAATTAGACATAGAGGGCCTCCTGAAAGAAGTGAGCCATCCCCAAATGTCTGACAAGGGGAGGTGCAGGGTGGGGAAGATGCTAAATCCCTTCAAGGGAGCACGCAACCCTTTACAGGTGCTCTTCAAGGAACCCCCAAAAGGGGAACCCTTAAAGGAGGTTCTTTAAGGTACCCTTCAAGGAATCAGCCCGAGGATGGAGTACCGTTCTTGCGTCGAGCAAGCACTTGGCGTTTGGCACCTGCCATCTCTGAACCTCGACGTGGGGGCTTCTTAGCGGTTTAGGGTTTAGGGATTCGGGTTTCGGATTGAGGGTTTCGGTTTTGGGCTTCGGGTTTTGGGTTTCGGGTTTAGGGTTTAGGGATTCGGGTTTCGGTTTTGGGTTTCGGGTTTAGGGTTTCGGGTTTAGGGTTTAGGGAGGGTTCTAGAGTTCTAGAGGGTCCTTGTAAAGGGGCTATTGAGGCCTATAGGGCCAGCTAAACAATCCCTAAACCCTGAACTTTCACAGGCCGCTTCGGCCCTTCTGAAGGCTGCAGAAACGAGGGGTTTTCGGGTTCAGTGTCCGATCGTAGGGCTTCAGGGTCTGGGGGTTTAAGTATTTTCGGCTTGAGGTTCAGGGTTAAAAGGGGTTTCGGGCTGGCAAGGTTAGGGTGTAGGGTTTAGAGGGTTTAGGGTTGAGGGTTCAGGGTTTAGGGTTTAGGGTTCAGGGTTCAGGGTTCAGGGTTTAGGGTTTAGGGTTTAGGGAAGGCGCCTTACATCACATGTTGTCAATTAATGTCTGTCAATGAGTCTTTTTTCCTTGACTCGCTGCCTGTCAATCTTCTCTGACTTGCCACATCTCCCTAAACCCTAAGCACTTCTGCTGACAAGTGCGTGTCATCGAATCGGGTCGGACAAGCGCCGATTGTGTACAGTTTTGGCTTCATGCATGCGGTGCAGGATTCGGGTTGAGGGTGTAGGGTGAAGTTCTCCTCTTCCTAACTTGGAGCCCCAAAGCTCAGAAACTGCAGCCGTCTCGTCCCCACAAACGCTCAGATTA
The DNA here is from genome assembly GCA_003297005.1 of Symbiodinium sp. clade A Y106. Classification (NCBI taxonomy): domain Eukaryota; class Dinophyceae; order Suessiales; family Symbiodiniaceae; genus Symbiodinium; species Symbiodinium sp. clade A. The sequence continues at coordinate 27,906 of BGNK01002825.1, forward strand.
GCCACAAGCCGTACGCAGTAATACGCATGACACGAACCCCAAACCCTACGCAAAATTCTGAACCCAAATCCGAACCGCTAAAGACTGCTCAGGAAAACGGAAGACGAGTTCGAAGAGGTCACCGAAGACGGAGAGATCGTGGTGGCCCTCCTCCATTGGACGTCGTGCTTGCGAGTGTAGGGCTTTTGGGCTCAGCTTTTTTAGACCTCCGCTCCAGAGCCTTACAGTTTAGGGTCTCGGGTGTAAGACAGCTTGGGACCGTGGGCACAGGGCCTGAAGTTGATTTGTCTGTTTCTACGTCTGGGGTCTCTTATCTGATCTGCCACTACTGCACCCCAGTCTCCGAAGTGCTAAAGCACCCTTTAGATTTTAAAACACCCTAGACTGCTAATTCCTTCAAGATTGGATGTTAGATCATCTCGTTCACCCAGAAGCGGGTTTCATAAACTAATTAATGCAAGGGGTACTTCTGGTAAGGATCCCTTTATGCTATTGCAAGGCTCCAAAAGCTCTGAAACTCCCACAATGCGTGAATCCGTTTGTTGTCTTGGAAGGGCGACGCAAGATGTTTCAAAGCGCTATTTTGATGTTGGGTGTCCCGCTGTTCGAACTTGTTTTATGTAACGGTCGTTTTTTGCTGTGGTGCTTCTTCTGTTGTGGTTGTTATGGCTGTTGTCATGGTTGTTGGGTGCTGGTTGACGTTTTTTTTTTGACAGTTGCTTGATGCCTGGCTTGTTGTGGTTGTGGATTTTTTGGTTGGTGGTTGGTTGGTGGGTTGATCGGTCGGTCGATTGGTTGGTTGATGGTTGGCTGTTTGGTTGGTTGGTTGGTTGGTTGGTTGGTCGAGGTCGAGGTCAAGGTCGAGGTCGTGGTCGTGGTCGTGGTCGTGGTTGTTGTTGTTGGTGGTGGCAGCAGGCGCATCTGCCGCCCGGATGCCGCGAAGGGCGTGTCGATTTCAGGCCTGCGATGTGCCAAAGCTCCCTTTTTTGGCACATCGTGGTTTGGGCGATTTTTTTTTGTACGGTGGCTTTCGAATAGTTGTTTGCACAATGTTTCCGGCGTGACTGAAAACAATCATTTTTTTTGCTAATTCGGGTGCGTTTTTCTGGAGCAAAGCAATGGTAACAGCAGCCCCAAGCCTGTTCCCCCAGAGATCCCAATACCCCTTGATTAAGGAATATACCTTCAACCATCATATTAAGGCTTCTATAGCTTAAGGTATCTTCCTTAATCAAGGGGTATTGGGACCTCCGCGCCCCTGAACCCGCAACCCTCAGACCCGTATTGAGGTCAGAGGAATCTCGCCTTGCTTGCGATGCGTCGCCATTGTGACCCTGATCATTCCTCGCCTCTTTATCATGAGCCGCTTCACGCAAAATTAGGAGTACGGAGCAACTATCAGATTCAGGGTTTCCGGTTGAGGGGCTTGGGAACCTTCTGCCCAGAGACTTCAATATCCCTTAATTCAGGAATATCCCTTAAATTATAGTAGGATCCCTAATATGGTTTAAGGTACATTCCTGAATAAGGGGATATTGGAGTCTCTGGGTTGAGGGGCGTGGGAACCTTCTGCCCTAAACCCGGAACCCCTAAACCTTAAACCCCTAAACCCTGAACCCCAAGCCCCTAAACCCCTAAACCGCCCGAGACCTGAAGCAGGGCGAGGGCATCAGAACACCCTGCGACGCTGGGGTTTTAGGGTTTTTGGGGCTCGGGGAGGCCGGGCGGCCTGATGCCAAGACTCCGAATATAGGGCCTTAATACTTAACCTATACTATTTGGGGTTCCTTATTACTTATTACTATACTATTTTGGGGGTTCCTTATTACTATAGTATAATTTGCCCCAAAACCCTATTCTAATTATTAAGACCCCTATATTAAATCACTGCGCCCAGGTTGGCAGCGCCACCCTGAGCCCTAAGTCATCATAGCGCCTGTCAAGGTTCATGATTGGGGCAGTTCTCTAAATTAGGTTCCTTTCATAGGTTCCCGAAATACCACGGCACCCTTGTGAAAAGGACCCTGAAAGGGGACCCTAATGTAGAGAATTACTCATTTAGGGCCGTCCGAGTGCACTCCGAAATCTGAAATTTGTTCCAAGAAACAGATGGTTTCCAGACGTGCGTGCATGTGGGTAGTTGTCAAAATTATGGTCCGTTTTTGGGCCCTTATTATAATACGGCACCTAATATTTAGGGTACCCAAAAAAGGGACCATAATTTTGACAACTACCCATATGTTGCAGTGATTTGGCCTGTACTGGAACACCGAAACTCTAGCCCGGTCATCGCGCAACCCTCAAGCTCAAATCCACAACTCTACAAGCCAATAGACCCATAACCCGAAACCCCAGACCGCAGGCGCCCTAACACCCTAAACCTTTCAAGCCCCCTGCCCTCCTGAGCTTCGTTGGCCGTGGTCGGGTCCATCTATGTCGCTCAGACCGCCTCCCTGGCAGAGCTTTGGCTTTGGATATTCTTCCCACGGTTTAGGGATTAGGAGAAGTTCCTGCAAGGGAGCCAACGAGGGCTGAACTCTAAACTCTGCAGGCATCCTTCTTTGAGGGTTCTTTCAAGGGCTCCGGTACCCTAAACCCTAAACCCTCAACCCTAAACCGTGGATTTTTGGGGGACCTTCAGGGGTCCTAGAGGAGGGTTCCGTTTCGTTTTCCTACAGCGGGGGTTCTTTCTGAGGGTTCCCAGATGGGTTCCTATGAACTCTTCTACAAACGCTGATCTTTTTTGGGAATATGGGGTTTAGGGTTTAGGGTTTAAGAATATGGGCAAGCCTGAAGCTCTTCAGGACATCGTCCTGAACTGTTTGGCACTCGCTTTTGTCTTGGACGTGGACGAGTTGGTGGCACAAGTGCTCCTCACAGAAAAGCCACCTGGCTAAACACCTTCAACCCTAAACGGTGCCTAAAGTCCGTGCTGCTGCGAGAGACGAGAGATTCCAAAAGCCCTCAGCTCAGGAAAGGCCCTTGAACCATTTAGGGGTCTTAACCCTACACCCTAAACCTTTAAACCTTAAACTCTTAACCCTAAACCCCGAAACCCTAAACCCTTAAACCTTAAACTCTTAACCCTAACCCCCGAAACCCTAAACCCTTAAACCTTAAACCCTTAACCCTAAACCCCGAAACCCTAAACCCCCTAGCCCAACTACAGGTATCGGAGTCTCTGGGGCTTGAGGTTCCGGGATCCCTGAACACCCCAAGAATCCCCGCAACCGTCGACCCCAGATCAACACCTCTTTGTCATAGTTGGGTAATATTTTTACATCTTTATGAGTACTTACACCCAATGGGGAGTAAAAATGTACATTTTTAATCCTTCCCCAACCATGAACCCGAAACCCTAAACCCTGAACCCCAAACCCTAAACCCTAAACCCTGAACCCTAAACCCTAAACCCTAAACCCTAAACCCTGAACCCCAAACCCTAAACCCTAAACCCCAAACCCTGAACTAGACCTCAAGCCTCAAACCTGCACCCACACCCGAGAGGTTGAGGAGGTTTGGGGGCTCGGGGTTTCGGGCTTAGGGTACTCCTTTGTCTTAGGGTTTTTTCCATAGGAAAAAAGAAGTCTACCAGGAAAAAGGCTAGCCTTATTATCAAGAAGACACTAAAAAACCATGAGCTTGAAATATTCCCACTTTGCGCCATCCCGTGCTCATTTGGGAGTTTCCGCAAACAGGGGTCCCTAATATAGTACCCGAAATAGTAGGATCCTTACTATAAGGACCCCAAAATAAGGTACCCCTAATTTTCGGTTTCAGAAATGCTTCGACCGGTCAAGCCTGGTTCAGGTCTCAAATTTCAAAGGCCAAGCTCTAATGTAGGAACCTAATTAAGAAACCCTGGGCCTGTAACCCCATCAAATAGCAGGATTCATACACACGGAAGCCAAATATTTTTTGGCCCAAGGTTTCCAGAAATCAGGTTCCTACATTACTCACAACGCTTTGAAAAACCCACCCGAACGCTTCAGAAGCCCAATAAGGGCAGAGCCTATTTTCGACCCTCTCTCTTCAGGGCGCTAAAGCCCTGGAACACCCCGAGTCCCTGGAAATCCTTAAACCTGGCATCCTTAAACCTAATAGGGCTCCTTTAAAGGGATCCTTAAAGGCTTCTAAAGGGGGATCTAATAAGGGTACTATAATTTAGGGTCCTTATGGTTTGAATATACTTTGGGTACTGCCCCCACTCAGTAACAGTTGGATAATATAATCGTTTCATATAGTTATATTAGGCCCTTAGGCCCTTTAATAGTAGCCCCATTATAGACTGTTGGTGTGTGGGGGCAGTACCCAACTTAAACCCTATAAAAGCGCAAGCGCTCAACTAGGTGTCGATTGGAAGAATGTTAAACTTCCCCCTGTAGTGTAATAATATGGGGCCCTGATTTTGAATACTTTTGGGGACTGTTGAAATTTTCTGGGAGTTTCCGAAAATGAAGGGTGCCGTATTTTGGGGTCCTTGTAATAAGGATCCTACTATTTAGGGCTCCACATTAGAGTTCCCTATTTTCAGAAACCCCCAAATCTAGCTCAAAACTCCGAGGGCTCACTAAACCCTAAACCCTAACCCCTAAACACCTAAACCCCTAGACCCTAAACCCCCAAACCTCCAAACCCCTAAACCCCCAAAACTCTAAACCCTAAACCCTAAGCTCAAGGCTTCGGGGGCTCCTCACCAAGATTCAGCCAATCGATTGTGGAAAGACCAAGTCGGTGTTACTCGGCGCGGAGTATTGGGGGGCGAATATAGGGGCTGTGATAATTACCTAGACCTATATTAGTTTTGGGGGTTCCTTCTTATTTTTTTCGTATACCGATATTATGGGGTTTAGGGCTTCGAGTTTAGGGTTTGGGGTCTAGGGTTTAGTCCTTAGGGCGTCGAGGGTTAGGGAAGGTGTACGGTGTTGGGCTCCCCAAACTAAACCTCCAAGTCTCGGGCCATTGGTCTTTGAGGCGTCTCTTGTTAGGGATTAGGGTTTAGGGTTGAGGGTTTAGGGTTTAGGGTTGAGGGTTTAGGGTTAGGGTTTAGGGTTTAGGGTTTAGGGTTTCGGCTGCTTACTTGTGGATTCAGGGGGACCTGAAGTGGTCAATGCAGGGAAAGCCAAAGACAGATCGCGTCAGAAATGCACACTCCTCCTGCCATGTCCTTGGTTGTTGGTGAAGGTACTATAGGAGCCTGAACAATTACCAATACTATCTTGCGGGTTCCTTATTGTAATTACAGTCTAATGAGCCCCAAAACCCCATTCTAATTATTAAGGCCCCTATATATTATAGTACCCTGAAAGATCCCTTTTAGAACGCCGTAAGGATCCCTTTAAATCAACCCTATTCCAATTATTAAGGCCCATACTTTCTGCAAACCAAGAAAGCCAGAAAAGGCCAGAAGTGCTACAAGGGTTACTGATAAGGGTGCCTTTCAGGGTCACTACGAGTGAAGGGTTACCATGAACCCAGAGACTCCACTATCCCTTAATTAAGGAAGATACCTTAAATTATAGTAGGATCCCTAAGATGATTTAAGGAATATTCCTTAATTAAGGGGTGTTGGAGTCTTTGGGAGAGACCAACCAGCCAACCAAGCGACCACCCAGCACCCAGCCGCTCAGCGAACGCACATCGGGGCTAAAATAACCGCCTTCATAATTAGAATAGGGTTTTGGGGCCCATTTTACTGTAACTAGAATAAGGAACCCTCACAACAGAGGTAATTATTTAGGCCCCTAGAATAGAACAGACCGGACAGAAGCGACGGAATAGCAGGCCTCAACTCGAAACCCAAAACTCCAGCTTCAGACCCAAAGCCCTGAGCTCCAAACCCTGAAGCCTAAACACTGCTATAGGGGCCTAAATAATTACCAATCCTGTTTTGGGGGTTCTTTATTATAAGTATAGAATAATGGGCACCCAAACCCTATTTTAATTATTAAGGCCACTATATTAAACCACAAACCCTGGTGAAGGCTTGGCCTCAGATTTGACTGCGGTTGGGGGTTTAGGGCTACTGGCAGCGCTGGGATGCCGTCTCACCAACGGTGTTTTGGAGCCGTTGTGGGGTTTAGGATGTTGCGTTGTTGAGGGTTTATATAGTTTCATTTCAGGTTCTAAGGGTTTCAGGGTTTGCGATGTCAAGGTTTAGAGTACAAGGTTTGGGATTTTCGGGTGTCCAGGAATGTAGGGTTTTGTATTATGCTTGCGGGCGTAAGTTTTCAGAATTGCAGCAGCGGATGGAGGATAATAGTAGGATTCTGGATTCAACTTAAAAGGTGCAGGGTTGAGCTGTTTAGCATAAGCCCAAAACAAACCCAACCCCAACCCGAATGCCCGAGAGGCTGAAACTCTAAAGGGAATATCTCGAAAGCCAAAAAGTTGGAACCTCATTCTCCTCATGCCCTTAAGGTAAAGTATAAGGGATCCTAGCACTAATCCTCCTAAAGCCATGTTCCAACTTTTTCACTATAGGGGAAGCCCTGAACTATCAACCCTAAGCTCATGACCCCAAACCCTAAACCCTAAACTCTACACCCCTAAACCCTACACCCTACACTCTAACCCCGAAAACCAAAAAGCAAACCCCTAAACCCTAAACCCCAAAAGCACGGAGCCCTAAAAGCCAAACAACAGATCCCCTTGCCTTTGGAACAAGATCGCCGAGGCGGGCTCCCTTCCAAGACGTCTTCCGACTTGGCCTCGCCTTCGCGGGAGTGGGCTTCTGTGTCGTCATGATCCTCTTCCCCTTCAAAGGCGCTTTGGGGGCACAGAGTTCAGGGTTTAGAGCCTTACGGTTTAGGGTTTAGGGTTTAGGGCCTTACGGTTTAGGGTTTAGGGTTTAGGGCCTTACGGTTTAGGGTTTAGGGTTTAGGGCCTTACGGTTTAGGGTCTAGGGGCGCGGCGCGGGGTTTACCAACCTTTAGGCCCAAACTCGAAGCCCCAAACCGTGAAGATTAAAACTTGAACCTTGAACTTTAGTGCGGTTGAGGATCATGGGACTTAGTAAGTATGTTATCTTAGTTGGTTATGAGTAGCTATCCTTTAAGTAGATTTGAGGATCCAGCCCTTCAGTCTGCCCCTGTCTGCGTGCGGATTTTTGTGTCGTTTTCTTGCTTTGGCTGGCATTCCTCAGGCCAAGTCCTAGGGTTTAGGATTTAGGGTTTAGGGTTTAGGGTTTAGAATTTAGGATTTAGGGTTTAGGGTTTAGAGTTTAGGATTTAGGGTGTAGTCCACACCCGCAAGACTTGACCCCTGCTCCCCACAGACCCTGAGCCCGAAGCCCTGGACCCGGACACCCCTGAACCCTAATTTTTGCAACAGAACATGAACTCAGTCATGTTAGGAAAAAGGGCAGCCTTATTGTTAAGGGGCCCTAAACCCAAAAACCCTGGCTAAGGGGCCACTCAAGAACCTAGGCCTTCTTCAAGCGTATACTTCAAGCTTTCGAAGCCCTGAAGCCCAACTCCGGGCTCGAGTCCCAGTACTATCGCCAAGACGTATGCCAATATAATATAGTCAGAATGAACTACGGTTTAGGGTTTAGGGTTTAGGGTTTAGGGTTGAATGAACTACTATAGTTTTTCTTCACTATTCTTAATTATCCTGAATCTTTGTTAACTGTTATTGTGAATTACTGTTAATTACCACATTCGGCGGTTTCGCGCACTAAGCCCGAACGCCTTAGTCCCAAGGCCCTGAAGCGTCAAGGCTTTCAAAGGTTGGAAGAGAGTTTCAAACCGCGAGGTGTGCTACGTTTTGGAGGTTTGCGGATGTCGGTTTATAGTAGTGATACCAAGTGGACGAGGAGGAGCGTGAGAAGGAGGAGGAGGCGTAGTAGCAGTAGCGACATTGGTAGCAGCAATGACGATACTAGAAGAGTAATTGCGACAGCAACGCTCTACCAGCAACCAAAGACAAGAAAGGAGACTGCTCGAACATAATATAGGGGCTGCAGTCGTTACCTATTCTATTCGGGAAGTTCCTTATTACAATTATAGTATAATGGGCCCCAAAACCTTGTTCTAATTGTTAAGGCCCCTATATTAGACTGGGCAGCTCCGCAAAGAAGTTTCTTCAAAGCCGAGCCGGCCGTCCAATCGATCTCAATATGGCCAACTCCGCATAGTATAGGGTCTGAGCATATCTCGTTATTATAGTTTCTGGAGAAGTGCACTATAACTGGGCCTTGGAGTACCATACTTTAATACTTTTTTCTTAAAGGAACCCTTATGAAATAAAAGCTTATACTTTTTTCTCCCTGGTTACTGAAAAGCCCAGTCTAAGGAACCTTGATAGAAGCCCTCTTCTAAGTATTCATGCCCCTATACTAGACTCTGTTCCAGGCAGGGCTTGGGAAAGATTTATTTAGGACAAGGGATTAACATCGAGTCCCTCGGATTTGCATGATATCCGCGGCTTACTTGTTAGAATAGAGTTTTGCTCGGACATCTTATAGTAAAGCTATAGGAGGCCTCAGAGAGAATACGCTGATTCTTCAGACCTCTCTATTACTATATATCACCTTTTATTATCCTTCCTTTCACCCAGCGCCCTAAGCATAGCTCCCGAGACCCAAGCTAAATCAATTTCCACCCTAACTCCTAATCCCAAAACCCAGGCTACCCTAAAACCTAAACCCTAAACCCAAAACCCATTGTAAATAAATCCCGCACCACCCCTTGGCCGCCAGAAAACGTCGAGTCTGCAGCAGCGGTTCTCTGTGGAGGCTCGTGGGATGAGCGGCTTCGCTTTCAAACTTTAACTTAGATAGTGAACGGGGGAACTTTAAACTTTTTGCCCTTATACATTAGCTCTATCTTAGAAAGTTTGAACTTTTTGGGGCCCGGTTGTTGAAGAAGAGAGTTAAGGGGTTACACCGAGCCCTAAAAAGTTGAAGCATGGATTTAGGATGATTGGTGCTTGGATCCCTTATACATTTTTCTTGAGAGCATGAGGATTATGATCTTCCAACTTCATGGCTTTTACTATAGGGTTTTAGGGCTTACTGCTTGAGCACTAGGGATTTAGAGGTCCTCATAGAAGGAATCCTAGTCTGAAAGGTCTCATTTTCTGAAGCTCTCGTATGTTCACCGGTGTTTGGGGCTTAGGGTTTTGGAGTTTAGTGCTTCAGGCTTGAGGTTTAGGATCTACTGTGTGGGTTTAGGGGTTTGTTGGTTAGGCCTGCCCTACAACGAACATACTGTGGAAGAGCTACCATGCAAGTAGCACTTCTTCGTCGCCTTGTTGCAAAGAGCCGCATGTGACACTCTGCGCCTTTAACTGCTTGAAATGATGAACGAAGGGCCGATCCAACTCTTAAAAACCTACAGCCTGAACTCGAAACGTACACCCGAAGCCCTAAACGCTCGGTTTAGGGTTTAGGTTTTTTTTAAAAAATCAGTCTTCAGGGTTTGCAGGCCTCCGGGTGGGTCAGCACACGCGACAACGGATGCCTCGAAGAGCGGAATAAGACCCTAAACCACAAACCAACCCAAATGCCGGGTTTTTTGGTACCATACTTCATTTCCTCTTTTTGCGGAGTGCCATACTTTAGTGTTTTTTTTGGACTTGTTCCGTAAAAGGAGTTTTTCCTCCCTGGTTACTTTCACGCCTAGCATCCTCAGATCCAAACCCCAAGCCCTGCACCCTAAACCGGACGGGGCAAGTGTTGGTGGTAGGGATTCGCCCATATCCTGGACTCTCTCCGAACATGTGGGGCAGACATTTTCGGGTTTAGGAGGTAGAGTTCAGGGATTAGGGTTCAGGCTAGGAGCTGAGATAGGACGTTACGTCGTTTGCGTCGTTGCGTACTTCGGTGCGTGCGAAGAACGCATATGTGCTATTGACCCAGAGCCGTTGGTGCTCTTATAGCTGCCGAATGTACTCGGAGCATCACCATGCTGCGCATGCTACAATTACAGTATGCCTGCATTCCGAAAGCGGAAAAGCGGTACTTCTGTTCGGTCAAGTGCGACATTTCTGATGCATGGATCTTCAGCGGCTATACGGAGCAATACTTCTTTGTTCTCACGAGCTGAAAAGTGTACATTGCTATCGTGCAGGGGGGAAAATTAAAGTCGTCCGTGCCACTCGCGCCACTCGCGGCATTCGTTCCACTTGCTCCGCGCCCCGCGCCCCATTCCAAGTCCAACACATTCACAGGTGTGGCACAGGACGCGCGGAACGAGTGGAACGGGTTGGGCGCCGGGCGAATGTATCGAACGACATGCTCAGTTCACTCGTTCGCGCCACTCGTGCCACTCGCGCAACTGAACCCCAAAGCCTGAACGCAGAACCAGAGGCATTACTATATAGAAGCCGAACTGTAATTACCAATATTACTCCTTTGGGTTCCTTATTGCAATTACTCGTGCCACTCGCGCCACTCGCGCCGCTTGCGCCTTCCGAAAGGAACGAGTGGAACAGGTAAGGCACGGGTTGAGTGAAGCGAGTGGAACAAGTGGAACAGGGCGCGGGGCGAGTGGAACGAGTGGAACGGTTGGAGCGAGTGGAACGAGGGGAACGACCGATTAGCCCCCCCCCCCAGGCCGACCCTCTCAAATTCTATCAATTTCCTATAGGTCTATGGCACTGATAACCTTTTTATAGCTATAACCTCGGCAGCAGTAGTAAGTGAGTTTTACATGTCGGTACATGTCGATTATAATATTCGTTGCTTTGGGTCCGACGGAATACCCGACAGCGACAGGCAACCTGGACTTCAGCTACACCGGTGGGCTGGAGATAGACCCACACATTGTGCTGAGGCGAGGTGTGAGTTGCGCGAGGGTTCTGGTAGCTTACGCTTTGGGGTTCCGGGGGTTCCAGGCTCCAGCGACTACTGAGACAGAGTAGTATGAAGAAGAATTTGCTACACTTGTTCACATTCACCCAAACCCTGGGAGCTAGAAACATATTCCCTCCACCCCCAAACCCCTAAGCCCTACCCTGTAAAAAAAACATATTCCCAAGCTCGATATGTAATGCTCTCTCGGCTAAGCCGAAACAACGTTTGCCTGCCCTTCAGGATGAGGCCCTGGGCTTTGCTAGGTACCCATATGGGTAGTTCTCTAAATTAGGGTCCCTTTCTGTTCTAGGTCCCCAATGATGCGGCACCCATATAAAAGGCCATAAAGGTCCCTGAAAGGGACCCTAATTTAGGGAACTGCGCATGTCTTTCTTAGTACAGAGCCCTAGCTATCAACAATGGGGGATGTTTAGGGTTCCTTCGAAGGGATATAAGGGTACTTTAGGGTTTCTACAAGGGATCTACTGGGTTTTAGGGTGGGTTTTAGGGTGTGGGGTTTACGGATTTTCGGCCGTAGTGGCTCAGAAGCAAGGCTCTGGTTCCTAAGTCCTAAAAGCATTTACGAATACATATCGGTTCAGGGTTTCGGGGTTAGGGTTTAGGATTAAGGGCCTGGAGAACTGGCACCAATATTCCCCCTTAGGGTTCCTCAATGTAGGTACGCTACTATATACCCCAAAACCTCTATGCTATGATAGAGGCCCTTAGATGACACTCAACCTCCAACCCCCAACCCCAAACCTTGATGTGACTCTCTTCCTTACAAGCCTTGATAGCAAAATCTCTGTTTAAAAGCTTACTACCTACAGGGGCCTGGCTAAACAGGGTCCAGGTGTACACGAAGCTTTACACACCAGCATCAAGAGTTTTCTTTGCTTTGATAAGACACTCAACCTTCCCTAAACCCTAAACCCTAAACTCTACACCTGCTGATCCCTGGCTTTCTAGGCCGATGAACTTCGGTACAGACCAATGGACGCCGGCGACAGCAGACTGCCCCGAGACGGATGAGGCTCCGGGGGCTCCGGGTCGGTTGCAGGGCTTAGCGTTTCGGGGCTTAGGGCTGCTTTTGGGCTTAGGGCTTCGTTTCGGGGGGTTTCGGGCTTAGGGCTTGTTCTGGGCTCAGGGCTTCGTTTCGGGGGTTTCGGGCTTAGGGCTTTTTCTGGGCGGGGGGCTTCGTTTTGGGGTTTAGGGCTTAGGGTTTTTTCTGGGCTTAGGGCTGAGTTTGGGGGTTTAGGGCTTAGGTGCTTAGGGCTTCGGATGTGATGTATAGGGCTTGGGTGGGTTTGCGACTCTAACCTTTACGGGCCTAGACCTTAGGGCTTGGCGGTTGAAAGTTGAGGGAGAGGGTTAAGGTTTGTAGGGCTTGGGCACTGTACCCTACGGGCGTTTACTAGGATGTACGGGTTCTAGGGTGCAGGGTGAGGGCGAAGGGCTTGGTACAAGGAGTTCGGCATTGAGGGTGGGTGGTTGTCAGGGCGGATGGCTTAGATGTTTTGGCGTTTGGGGTGTAGGGTTTAGGGCAGAAGCCCGTACACCATAAAACCCCAAGTCCTTATTCTTTACGACAAAGGCCTGAACAATTCGCACTGCTATTCCCTTGTAGTGGGTCATTGTGTCTACTTCATCGAACATGTCATCGAATACTTCAACACAGCGGCAGTGCGGCGCTGGCATCACCTTTTCATGTTTACAGCCAATGTGGTCATAGACCTAGGGGCGCATGATTTTCCATTCCGCAGCTAGGATCCAGTTTTTTTCCCTTACGTGCTGGGCAACGCTCAGCCTCGGACAGGCAGCGTGCAGAGAGAGAGAGAGAGATTCCCTTGTAGGACCCTAAACCCTAAACCCTAAGCCCTTAAACCCTGAACCCTAAACCCTAAACACCCATAAACCCGTAAACCCTAAACCCTAAACCCTAAACCGATACGATAGCCTACCCCAACAAGGGTGAGCAGTGCTTCCATTTCATGGGCAAGCGCCCTAAACCCCAAGCCCTAAGACCTAATCCCCAAACCCTAATCCTTAAGCCCTAATACTAATCCCTAAACCCTAAACCCAATCCCCAAATCCTAAGCGTCAAACCCTAAACACTAGGCCCTAAACCCTAAACCCGGATAAAACACCCTCCCAACCTCTTTCAATGAAGGAAGATAATGAAGGAATCTAGGGTTCCATAGGATGCTAGAGGGTTCGAGGGTTTAAAGGTTTTAGAGTTTTGGGCAGAGGATTATGATTTTTTAGGTATGTTCCGCAATTAGGGGGTCTTGGTCTCTGTAGAAAAAGGGGAGCTTCAGAAAGCGAGGGACTGTCATATAATGTAGGGCCCGTAATATTTCCTATATTATTTTGGGGTTCCTTGTTAGAATTACAGTATAGTATACACCCAAAGCCCTTTTCGAATTATCAAAGTTGAATTCCCCGGACCTCAACAAGAGGAGCGTAGCTCCAGCAGGCCCCCAATATTTTCTGGTTGTGTATGATCTGGGAATAGCTAATTGGCAGTATTACGCCTTCTCGTCTCTTTATAACCATACTATGAGCCCCGCATCAGTCACAACACGATTCTCGCAGACCGGAGTATGCATTCTCGCACCCATATTCTAGCCCTGTTAGTACGTTTTGGCATAGAGCCCTTCTCTGCGCTGTCCAGCTCTTCTACTTGAAGAAGTACTACCTCCCCGCAACTCGGCTTCAGGGTCCGAAGCACCTGTTGCTGGTACTTTGTGGGGGCTTCGTGATTCTGCGGGTTTTGCGTGCAGGCCCTGTAGCCTGATACCCAACCCCGAATTCTAAAACTTTAACCCTACATCCCAAATTTCAATCTGTAAATCACCAAATGCTTCAATTCGCACCAAAGCCCTGCGCAATCCTAAAACTCTAAGCTCCAAAAAACTAAACCCTAAAGCAATAAGGCCCTTCACCCTGCGGTCGGCTGTGGAATGTAGATGTTTCAGTCTGGAGTTCGGGTTTAGGGTTCGGAGGGTCCTATTTGGAGTGCCATGCATGGTGAAGTACCATGTGGAGTCTCTTTGATGAGAGTCGACCCTTTCGGCAAGGATCCTGCTGTTCAGAGGCCTGTGTGAGCCACCATCTATGCCATAGATTCTATGGCGCCGCAGTCTTCGCAAAGGATACCAAAACCCACACCACCCCTAAACCCTAAACCCCCATCCCGAAACCCTAAACCCACACCACCGCCAAACCCTAAACGCCCCAGCGACTGCCTCAAGTTTCAAGTCCGAGGGGCTCAAGAAGGAGGCTTCGTAAAGCTAGGCAACATCTGAGAGTTCCGACAATAATGGGGGACCCTAATATGGTACCCTAAATACTAGGATCCTTATTCTAAGGACCCCAAAATGAGGTATCCCTAGTTTTCGGAAACTCCCATCTGAGCTCAAGACCAAGCCATGGGGTGTAGGGTTTAGGGTTTGGGGGGGGGGGTTTAGGGGTTTAGGGAACCCCTAAACCCTAAACCCTAAACCCCTAAACCCTAAACCCTAAACCCTAAACTTATAAACCCTAAACCCTAAACTTATAAACCCTAAACCCCTAGTTTATCAACCCTCGGGCCCTAACCTCTAGACACTGCAAGTTCATCCCCCTTCCAGGATCTGAACTCCACGGGGAACCGCAGCAACACCAACAGCACCACGATCGTACGCAGTGCCTCGGCTTTGGAATGAAGGTTGAGGGTTGCGGATTTCGGGTTCAGGCTTTAGGGTTGAGGATTTAAGGTTTAGGTTGATGGTTTGGGGAAATCCGAAACCCGTTAGGGTATTTGGCCTTCAAGGCATCAGTTTTTTTGCGTCAAAGTCCAATGTGGAGTTCTTGGTGGCTCACGGAGCTTAGTAAGTAAAGGTTTTGGGTTTAGGGCTGAGGGTTTAGTGTGTAGAATTTAAGTAAGCATGGTGGCGTGACAACCCCGGCAACGTCAATTATAATCCCAACTGGAACTGATTCATGCATGCATTGTGTAGGATATTCGGGACTACGGGAAAGAGATACAGAAAGGGAGAGAAGTAGGGTAAACCCTAAACCCTGCACCCTAAACCTTAAACCGGAGCAGTTCGTCCCTAAACCCTAAACTCGTCTTCAACGATGCGAAAATGCGGATTTGGGTTATACTGCGTTATATACCCCAAGACGTTATTTAAATGTGAAGGTTCTTGTTTGCCTGTGCTGTTGTTGGATGCAAAACGGGTGGGGCGTCACGGGAGCGAGTTTGCAACAGTAATGCAGACCCCTGATTACTCCACCCCCTTCCTTAAAGAAGGATTATGGGGATTGTGATGTCTGACACGTCCCATCGCATCCGCAGGTTCTAGGGAAATTGATGGTTGAAGGCGACGAGGGCTATCTGTCGCTTGCTGACGTTGCTTTGTTGCTGGACAATCTTTGCGAGGCAGCTTCCTCCCCCATGCGCCCAATGCCACCTCAGGGCTTTTGTTGAGAGGCTGCGACAACCATTGTGAGCGGCGATGAAGCTTCCGGGATAGCAAGGAACCTGAAGCAGAGGAACACGGGATGCAGCAGCAGAAGATATGCCAGGACCCATCCATGCCGCGGGTGGAGACCGACTACTCTCAGGTCGGGACTCGGTCAAGCTGGAGATATTCTTGCTGCACTAATCACGACGGAACACGCCCGCACGCCCGCGCACACTTGCGCGCATGACATGTGCAACTATCCCCTGCGCCATTAAGTTTCGGATCCCCTCTACCTCAAAAGGCATTGTCATAGGCATCCCAATACTGAGGCCTTCAAAGACAGAGGTATGAATCAGAGGTCGACAGTCTGTGGGCCGCAGAGTCCGAACTGCGGCGGAAACCTCCTTGTTCAATGATTCCCCAAACACCACGGGATTAGGATTTAGGGTCATTGCCGTGGTCCAACCGTCCATGGTGGCTTTGGAAATGCCAGTCGCTTGTCTGGTTTTGTTCTCCACCATCGAAAAGAGCCCGTGTTCCATAAACATAGAGACCTTAATGGACGTAGGGTTGGTGCATATGGGTGGTTGTCAAAATTAGGGTTCCCTTTTTGGGTACCCTAAATATTAGGTGCCGTACTATATTAAGGACCCAAAAAGGGACCCCAATTTTGACAACCACCCATATATATATATATTATGGGACGTCTTGGATGCTGCTTGACACAGCTGGGGATCTCCTGAGGCTCCTCCGAGTGGGACGCACTGAAGTTGAAGCACGCTCCTCGGCCGCATTTAGGGTTTAGGGGTTTAGGGTTTAGGGTTTATCCAGGTAGGGTGGAGGATCAGGAGATTTTTGTAAGTATGATTATTGGTACCTTATAGTTGGGTTCTAGGTGATTATAAGTATAGTTCCGCTGATAACAATCCTAGCTACCAAATCCCATGATCCTTTAAGTAGGTAGGGCGTAGGATTTAGGGACCCTAAACCCTAAACCCTAAACTCAAACCCCAGGTCTCTGAAGCAAGGTTTGGGAGTGTGAGTGTGGTCTTGCTTCTGCCCATGCAACATGCCGGGACTGCAGACAAGGTGGGTCTAATGTAGAGGCCTTAATAATTAGGATAGGGTTTTTGGGGGCCACTTATTATAGTGAAAGTATAATATACCCCCAAACCCCATTCTGATTATTAAGGCCCCTACCGTACTTTATCCTCTGTAAACCACGGACCTTGAAGCCTAAAGACCCCGGCGACGGAACACCGCACACCCCAAGCCCCGCACCCTGAAAAAGGCTTTTGCACCCGTAACCTCCGATGGAGGCTGATGAACCCCACAGAATCGCCGTGAAACTTGATGCCCTAAACCCTACCTGAACCTTTAAGACACAAAGCCTACATAAAGCCATGAAAAAATTCCATATAAATCCAAGTACATCCAGCTGAAACCATACAAAGCCTGACAAAGGCATGTAAACGTAAAACCATGTAAACCCAAGTAGGGCCATACAATTACCACCATTTAAAGACATCGGAAACCGTATTAAAGCCACTGAAGCTCAAACCATAAACCCTGACCCCCACAGCCCTGAATCCTCGAAAGAGCTGCGGGAAGGTCTAAGGGTTTAAGGGTTAGGGTTTAGGGCTTCGCGGTCTGACAGGCCAACGAAAATGGCCTTGCTTACTACAACGTCCGTAGCGTATTCAAAGGGCTCCAAGGGTGGGGATGAAGGTAGCTGGGGTAATCCCAACAGAAGAGTCCTTGTATACGGGATCCTGAATCCTACCTACCTTCATCCCACCTTTTGAGGCCTCCAACGTATGAAACCCGAAACCCTAAACCCCTAACCCGTAACCGTAGGCCATTTGCTCTGGCGGGCGCCTGGCTTTAGGGTTGGGGGTTTAGAGTTTAGGGTTTCGACTTAAACCCTAAACTCCGAAACCCCTAAACCTAGAACTTGGGCTTCAGGATGTGAGGTTTAGGATTTAGGATATGGGAGTTTCCGAAAATAGGGGACCCTAATAGAGTACCCTAAATCGTAGGATCCTCATTATACGGGCCCGGATGACCCCAAATAAGGTATCCCTATTTTTCGGAAACTCTAAACCCTAAATCCTAAACTCTTTATGTAACCCTTATAGATCCGTTTAAGGAATTAAAGGGGCCCCTTAAAGGCGCCCCTAATTTTCGGAAACTCCCACACCGTGCCTGTGGCACGCTACGACCTGTCCATACCTGTCCTCTGCCGTTCATCGCAGTCCATCCTTCTCATTAGGGTTTAGGCTTTAGCGTTTGGGCTGTTTGGGAGTTTAGGGTTTAGGGTTCAAACGACGAAAGCCTTAAATCCTTATGCTGTATAGTATGGGTGGCCCGGGTGGGCTCACAAGCGACGTAACCCAAAAGCCCCCAAGGTTTGGAACTTTCTCCTCCATCCGGAGACTGCGAAGTGCACTCGGGTCGCATGGAAAAGGGTTTAGGGTTTAGGGGCTTAGCGTTCAGGGTTTAGGGATAGTCAAGCAGGGTCGGAATGTTTGCAGATATGATCCCTTTCGGGCTTTTATTCGAGGTATACTCTAGCATAGCGCAAAAGCCCTCTGGTAACTAGTAAGGCTGCAACATTTTGTTTGGGAGTTCGCGGCCGAGGGTGAGGAGTTTAGGCTTTCGGGTCGTGCGTTTTATTTTCTGTTGGCTGGTCTTGTTGAGAGTATCGTTTGGGGCATGAGTTTAGGCCTAAACGCCAAAAGGAATAGGTCAGGGTGGTTTAGCTGAGGCTTATGTTACAGTTTAGCAGGTTAAGGGTTGCGGTTCAAGGGTTTGAAGGTTTGATGTCTGTACCTGTAGGCTTCGCTTACGGTGTTCAGCGTTAGGTTAGGAGTGGCACAGTGGGCACCCTCTAACCCTGATCTGCTCCAGCATTGACAGACAGAGCCGAATACACGCTAAGTGCCGAATGTTATGGGGTTCTATACGGACGTTCACGGGGTTTTTAAGTTTTCGAACAGGCTTCTATGGACCCTTAAATTGGGAACACCCCCTAGATAGAAGATTCAGCCTCCTCACTGAAGGAATTTTGGGCTCGCTGGGGAGTTGCAAACTTCAAGCCTAGAGCTGCTCTCTGCCCAACACCCTAAACCCTAAGCCCGAAACCGTTTTATGTCCAATACCCTGTATCCTGAAGACCCTGGCCAAAAAGCTTGTACCAACCCCACACTTACATAGTATTCACAGTACAAATTAGACTAATGATGCGGATAGTGAAAAGTACTAGCAATACTACTGCTTGTCATATGATTTATAATACCAGTAATGTCAAAAATACCAATATGCTTGTTAAACCAATCGTACAATAATACCAATAATCCTGAGGGTACTATATACGAACTCGCCATGATGTGAACAAGCATAACCACAGCAATAATACCCTGCAAGGAGCCCTGTAAACCTCATAAATAAAGTCCTGTCTAGGCGCTTAAAGCCTCAGTTAAACCAGAAAGTCTTACTGGCGCTTAGATCTCCAAGCAGAATCCCGAAACCCCCTTAGCCCTAACTAAACCCTACACCCTAAACCCCAAACCCTAAACACCCTTAGCCCTAAATCCTAGGCCCTGAACCCTAAACCCGAAACCTTAAACCCTTAACACCCGTAGCCCCACACCCGAAAGCCGAAATCCTGAACACCCTCAGCCCTACAAAATCTAAGTTACCATAAAAGGGATCTATAGTAAATAATGCGGTTTCCTTACTATAGTAACTTAAACTAGACCCCTTAACCCTAAACCCTAAACCCGAATCCCTAAACCCTACCTTTTGGGCTGACGGAAAAAGGCGTTCAACAAAAAAGAAAACCCTAAAATCTTAGGTCCGCAGGGTCAGATCTTGGCCCCCCAAGTCGACGGCGAGGGCGAGGAAGGCCCTCCCGCGCGCGTCTGCCAGGCCACCTGGCCGGTGTAGAGTTTGCAACGGGCTTTGGGGGTTTAGGGGTGTAGGGTTTAGGGGGTTTAGGGGCATAGGGTTTCGGGGTTTAGGGTTTTAGGGGCTTAGGTTTCGGGGTTTAGCGGTTTAGGGTTTCGGGGGGTTAAGGGGTTTAGGGTTTGGGGATTGGGGGCGTAGGTTTTAGGATCTGCAGTGTGGGATGTAGAGCTTGGGGTTCAGGAGTTAGGGCTTAAAGGAATTAGGTTTTGTTCTTTCGGGGTGGATTATGTAGGGTTTTGTCTTCTGGGCTCTGGGGGTGAGTGCTTTCGGGTTCAGGGTTTTTGGGCTTTTGAAATATCGGATTTATACGCTGTGGTGCATGAAGAGAACATGGATATAGGGTGTAGGGTTTTCCTGGTGGAGATGGCAAGGGGCAGTCAGTTCGGGTTAAGCATGGAGCATGTGTGAGTCTTGACTTGGGCTGAGCAGAGTGCACTCGAGGGGCCTGAAACATCCCGCCGAACCCCACTAGTTAGGCTTCTGTTAGTCTTCCATAGTAGGGTTTCTCCACTACACCTTGATCACTTGACAAATACGGAAAGCTTGGATGCACATGACTATTAGCAGTTTCGGGTCCAGGGTTGCGGGTTTCGAATGTAAAAGGGCATGCAGTTCAAGCCAGCATGGTTGCCGAAAATGGTGCTTGCCTGAAGCAGTAACTGCTGCTTTTAGGGTCTTCACAAACCCCAAACCTTATTCCCTCAACCCCAAACCCTAAACCCGAAACCTTCAACCCCAAACCCAAACCCTAATGTTTGGATTCAAGACCCCGAGCCCTAAACATCATTCAGACGCCAATTGAGAACTGAGGAGTTCCCTCCGGCTCTGCGAGAGGCATTGGACGACGAGAAGGTTGAGGCGTGCCTTCACCCCAGGGGTCCAGGTACCTAATAATCACTCTCCAAAATCCTAACCTACATAACTACTATCCTAAAACCGAGTACCTAATTATTGGGTCCTTTGCAACTTAGGGGCTTGAAGGTTTACGGTGTAGGCTTCAGGACGTTAGGGTTTGGCTTTAGGGGGTAGTTTTCAGGGCGAGGGAGTTCAGACTTCAGGGATTTACGGTTCGGGGTTCAGGGGGGGGTTAGCGGGTTGTAGTTGGGATTTTGACATAAGTATCGTAAGTGCCCAAGCATCCACGACCTCCAAGCATCCAGTTATTTTCACAGTTTAGGCTTGCGGGTTTAAGGTTCCCCCGAAGCAACGAAGCTTGCTTGTTGCACACATGATCATCCCCTGCGCACCAGCGGTTTCGTGGAGTCTTGGGTCACAATTTTAAATGGACGTGGAGGCGACAAACTCGTACACCTCAAACAAGTTCAAGCGAAAGTGAAAATTTAACTCTATAGTTCACACAGGTGATCGAAAACAGTTAATCCTAGTAGTAAGTAGAGTACTGTAGGTAACCTTCAACCTGTTTGGGGTAACTATATACTCCCACTATACTCCCAAAGGTTAACCTTTCGTTCTCCAGAATACTCGGCAAGTTATATAGGGTCCTAAATAATTAACCATACCTTTTTTGGGGGTTCCTTATTACAACTATAGTATAAATTAATAATGGGCTGGCTCTTCAGAAATCTTCGAGAGGGAGTTCTTGATCCACCAATCAGAAGAGAGATGTTGTTGATCTGGCTCCAGGCAGTGGCCCATTGGCTTGGGGCTTGCTGCAGGGACTACTTCCTTCACACAGGTGTTGTGCCAAGTGAGGCACATGCCACCTTGATCCAGACAAGCCTACGTCTCAACATTGTGAAGGAGCTCATCCTCAATCGTCGCGACGGTTGCCAGAACGCCCGCTACCTGAAGAAGTCCAGATCCTTGGGCTCCAAGTTGGATCATGAGAAGAACCCGAGTGCTGCGGCGACCCCGCGTGCTGTGACAAGCCCCTTCAGCACAAAGTCAGCTCGAAACCCTATTCTAATTATTAAGGCCCCTATATTATAGTACCCCTATAGATCCCTTGTAAAGCCCCTTTTTTTTCTAATTATTCAGGCCCTTATATTGTATACTTCTCCAAACCCTGACTCCTGACACCTTCAATCCCAATCTTCAGAACGAGTTGCCGAACCCCAAAAAACCAAATCTTCGTGGGAACTCTTTAACAAGGCCTCCCAGTGGGCCCTTTATCCCTTTTCGTAGTCCCAGGTTCCTTATCAAGTTCGCCAATACCAAAAAGGGAGCCCTGTTTACTACGGTTGATGGACAAAATCCTGCATGACCCATAATAAGGAATATACCATAATTCCCATAGTTTAGGGTCCTTAGGGTCATGCAGGATTTTGTCCATCAACCGTAGGTTACCGGGCATCTTAGTTAAAGGATCCCTTCATGGAACGGGAGTGGAAGCGAATGCCATTATTAATCTTAAGTTAAGCCCAACACCCAAACCCCAAATCCTAAACCCTGAACCCTTCTCAGAATGCGGGGCTTGGCCCCATTGTCGCGACCTGTCCGCGCCTTCCGGCTGCCTTTAGTTAAAGGAGGCCTCAATGTAGACGAGGCAAGTCAGTTTGTGTAGGTTTGGGGTGTAGAGGCTAGGGCTGGGGTTTAAGGTCTCGGGTTCAGGCTAAAGGGTTTATAGCTACACAGTTGACTAAACCCTAAACCCTAAACCCCTAAACCCTCAACCCTAAACCGCCCCACTTTGATTGCTAAGGCACCGATCGTAAGAGACTCCAGGCTCAAACGTGAAAGCACCTCAGTTCCCAGGTTCATGTTGCGGACCTTAATGTCAAGTTTACTGTAGGGGCCTTAATAATTAGAATAGGGTTCCTTTAAGGTTTCCTTTAAGGATTCCTTTAAAAGGGTTACTTCAAGGGGTACTGGAAGGATACTATAGTATACTAAACCCTAAACCCTAAACCCGAATATACGCTTGAGGGCTCCCATCTTCGGAGTCAAGCCCTAGGACCCGCAAAAGGGGGGGTGGATCAGGCTTCGAGGTTGAGGATTCACGGTTTCTCAAAGCCTTCTTCTACCTTTTTACAGCCCAACATCAGGTTGTTAGGTTCTTCGGGAAATTTCCAGGGGAAATGCTCGTAAACACTTGTTGGGCGCGATACCAAGAAAGCACAAGACGGCCTTTACCCTAAACCCTAGACCCCCTAGACACTGAGCAAGCTAGGGCCACTCGGAAACCCAAACCCCAACTCCTAAACCCTAAACTCTGATTCGTAACCCTTAACCCCAACCCTGGCAAGTTCAAACCCCAAAGCCCACAAAACCTGAAACTGCAACTCCCCAAACCCTGCAAAAAATCCAGGGTCTCCCCTACGAAGCAACCCTAAGCCCCGAACCCTAAACCCCTAACCGTGAACCCCAAAGCAAACCCTGCAAAACCATCAGACCTCCTTAGAAAACCCTCGAAAACCCCACAGAATGCCCCGAAACCTCAACCCTAAACCCTAAACCCTCGGCCCTGAACCAAAAAGCCTAAACCCTAAACCCGCCCGCCACCCCTCTCACTTCTGTTGGGGTAGGCGGGCGCAGTCGAGCGCTCAGCGAGACCAAGCATGCTCTGCTAGAGCTGCAGAGCCTGCGAGCACATTCCTGCAAGGTCGCCAAGCTATCATCGCCGAGCTAGACGCTAATGTATATATTATTACCCTAAACCCCATTATGGGGGACGCGCCCCTAAACCCTTCACGACTTGCAAATGGACAAGGGTT
>BGNK01002825.1:50905-70106 GCA_003297005.1 Symbiodinium sp. clade A Y106
CAACGATCGACAAATCAATGACAGGGCCCTTCGGCCCAGAACGTACCCCAACGCAAACCTTAAATTTTGTTTGGACAAGCATTGGGGCCTCCAAACCATCGAACGCTTGAGCATATTTCACAGGGGACCGGGAGCGTTCCACAGATCGAAACATCAATGACAAGCCCGTCGTCCCAGAATGTACGCTAGAGCAAGTTTTAAATTTTGCTTGAGCAGGGATTCGAGGCCAAAGGTCGAAAAATCCGTGACAGGGCCTTTCGGCCCAGAACGTACCCCAACGCAAACCTCAAATTTTGATTGGACAAGCATCGGGGCCTCCAAACCGTCGAATGCTTGAGCATATTTCCAAGTCGACCGGGAGCCCCTCCACAGATCGAACTATCAATCACAGGGCCCTTCGGCTCAGATTGTACGTACCCCAGCGCAAACNAAGTCGACCGGGAGCCCCTCCACAGATCGAACTATCAATCACAGGGCCCTTCGGCTCAGATTGTACGTACCCCAGCGCAAACCTTAAATTTTGCTTGGACAAGGATTCGAGGCCAACGAACGACAAATCAATGACAGGGCCCTTCGGCCCAGAACGTACCCCAACGCAAACCTTAAATTTTGTTTGGACATGCATTGGGGCCTCCAAACCATCGAACGCTTGAGCATATTTNTGACAGGGCCCTTCGGCCCAGAACGTACCCCAACGCAAACCTTAAATTTTGTTTGGACATGCATTGGGGCCTCCAAACCATCGAACGCTTGAGCATATTTCTCAGGGGACCGGGAGCGTCTCCACAGAGCGAAACATCAATGACAAGCCCTTCGTCCCAGAATGTACGCTAGAGCAAGTTTTAAATTTTGCTTGAACAGGGATTCGAGGCCAAAGGTCGAAAAATCCNCCCTTCGTCCCAGAATGTACGCTAGAGCAAGTTTTAAATTTTGCTTGAACAGGGATTCGAGGCCAAAGGTCGAAAAATCCGTGACAGGGCCCTTCGGCCCAGAACGTACCCCAACGCAACCCTCAAATTTTGATTGGACAAGCCTTGGGGCCTCCAAACCGTCGAAGGCTTGAGCATATTTCCAAGTCGACCGGAAGCCGGAGGTGTCTAGCTTGATACTTAGTGTCCCGGGAAGCCGACAGATTGTACGTACCCCAGCGCAAACCTTAAATTTTGCTTGGACAAGGATTCGAGGCCAACGATCGACAAATCCATGACGGGGCCCTTCGGCCCAGAACGTACCCCAGCGCAAACCTTAAATTTTGTTTGCATTGAACACATTTCCAAGGGGACCAGGAGCCCATCCACAGAATGAACTAGCAATATCAATGACAGGGCCGTTCGGCCCTGAATGTACCCCAGTGCAAACCTTAAATTCTATTTGGCTACTATTTGGGCAAGGATTGGGACCCCCCCCCGATCCGTCAGGACTGCAAGCGAGTTCCACAAATCCGAATATCAGTGACAAGGCCTTAACCTGCTATTTGCACATGCATGTCTGCGAAATTCGCTTTGATTGAAGGTATTGGCTTAGATTTCGGCTGGCTCCGGTTTGGCTCGCTGTGAGTTGTGTATGGGTGGTCTTGGGGTGGGTATGTCTTTACACTACACCGCGCTAATCAGCGCGCGATCTGTGGAGCACACCCTAAACCCTAAACCCCTAAACCCTAAACCCCTGAACCCCTAAACCCTAAACCCTAAACCCCTAAATCCCTGAACCCTGAACCTAAGAACTGAAGCAGCTCCAGGCTCCCGAAAGCGTGGAGAAATCGCCAGGGCAGGGGACCCTGGGTTTAGGGGTTTAGGGGTTTAGGGTCTAGGGTTCAGGGATTTAGGGGTTCAGGGATTTAGGGGTTCAGGGATTTAGGGGTTCAGGGATTTAGGGGTTCAGGGATTTAGGGGTTTAGGGTTTAGGGGTTTAGGGTTTAGGGGTTTAGGGGTTTAGGGGTTTAGGGTTTAGGGGTTTAGGGTTTAGGGTTCAGGGATTTAGGGTTTAGGGGGGTTGGGGCTGAAGCCGATTTCTTCAGTTTCGCCTTGGGGGGCTTTAGGGTGTCGGGGGTGAGGGTCTTTAGGGTTTTGGAGCTGGGGTTTAGTAGAGGGCTTTCGTAGGAGTTTGAGGAGCTTTAGGGTGTAGGGTTTTGGATTTAGGAGGTTCTGTAGTGCGCTTTAGGGGTGAGGGTAGTTCGGTTTTGCATTTATGAGATCTCGTAGGGCGCTTTAGGGGAGAGGGTGGTAGGGTTTTGGATTTATGAGGTCTTGTAGGGGGCTTTCGTAACGGTTTAAGGGGTGAGGGTAGCAGGGTTTAGAGTTTAGGAGCACTTCCTTGACTTGTGCTCGTTCTGACGGTTCAGGGTAGCTGGTGCTTGGGGCTTGCTTTGAGGAAGTACCACTGGTGCGGCCAGCAAGGGGCACGAACCACACGATGGCAGATGTACCGTCTTCAAAAAGGGGCTAGAACGCTACACTCCTGAGTTTGCCTAGACCCTGCTTTGCAACGTATATAAATTTTCGCATCCAAATTTAAACGGAGAGTATAGGTAAGATTTCCGTGGTGAGGACTTCGGTGTCTTGATTAGTTTTTGCGTTTCAAGCTGGATCCAGAAGCGTTCCGAGTGCAAATGAGTGTAAGTGTGCATGTAACTGATAGCTGAAGCCCGAAACTCTGAACCCTAACCCTAGACACCCTAGACCATAAGTCAGACTTAATCCGAAAGCATGGATCCACAGCTACTCCAAACTGCCATCACCCATTGTAGTGTCGGGTAAAAGCCCTATTGGAGGAGGTTTTGACAGTGTTTCACTGTATTACAAAATGTGACTGTGCGATTCAGGTAGTCCCAGCGGCGAGCGACAGGGCGACACGAGAAGCCGCAGCGAGAGCCAACGGTGGCGGCGGTTGAAGCGGCTGCGTCCACGCCTCTTGGACGAACCCTCGGGCCATCCAGGGTCTTCAGAACAATGTGGATCCTCACTAGCATGCCAGGATCATCATGTAGTCGTGGGACCGTCGCTTATCAAGGATCCCCAAGGTAAGTCCACAGACTCAGGATCCTTTCTTAGGGAGACTCAGGAAAAGCACAAGCTATGATCGCAGTTTGATTACAAAGTATCACTCCATCTGCACCCTCCGCGAAATCCTACTTAACATTGTGAAGGCCCTGAATTACCTAGTACTTCGCGGTCTCGGCTTCAGGTTTTGGGCCGATCCACAACAGCTTGATTGTGGAACATCCTTCCACTACAGGCCTGAATAATCACGATAGGGCTTTTGGGGTATTGCATAGCTATTTATGCTGAGGATCCCTCAGGAATATTTGTGGTAATGATTCGAGCTTCTGCATTGCTTCCTGCCTGACGGACACCCCAAACCCTTGCCCCCAAAATTTCAAAACCCAAACCCCGAACCTCAATCCTAAACTTTCTAACCGTGGAGCATGAAATCTTGATCCAAGCCTTACCCCCATAAAATCTAGGCCCCAAATCCTGTAACCCCTCATTAAACCTTTATCCTACAAGCCATAAATCTGAAGCTTCAATCATGCAAGCTGTTCGCCCAGGAAGCGCCAGTCGCGAGGCGCAGCGCGAGGTAGAGGACGAGGTGCCTTTGATGTCTAGCGTTTGTTTAGACATGCAGCGCTGACGATTTTTAGAGTTGTGAAAATCGGACGTTGCAGTGTCTGGGGTTCGATTAGGGTTTAGGTTTTGAGTTTTACATTGTTTCTGCCGAAGCCGGCTTGCACGACGTGTGTAGGGTTTGTACAGGCGAATATACCGGAAACTGCGATGCTTAGTCCCAGGACCTTGATTAGAAAGGATAGCCATGCGACAGTATAGTATAGTGTAGTATCGTATAGTATAGTATAGTATAGTATAGAAATCTATGGTATGCTATGGTATAGTACAGTACAGTCGCGTGCTCTATAGCATAGCACGGGATAGTCAAAGGAAAGTATAGTATAGCATGCTAACCTTGCAGCCCTTGCAACCTGTAATTCTACTAGGTCCTATGACTCTCGCGCCGAATCTGCAAAACACCCGAGCGAATCGCGAACTCTTACACCCCAATACCCGAAGGCACGACGCCAAACCCCGTAGAACCATCAAAACATCCGAGGACAAGGACGAGGAGCGGGACCTCGACCGAAAGTTGCTGCTTGGACAACATTATCCCAAAGACTACGGCTTCCATCAGACCTCTATAATCAAAATATTAGGGTTCTTGAAGGGGTGTATAATGGCAGTGCTATATCACTTATTAAAGTATCAGGGCCTACAAGGTCGACCGGGTCTGTACTCGTAGGATCCCTGACAAAGTCATGATGGCACTGCCAGGTCTTGCTCGAATATCGGGGCCTCAGTAAATGGAGACCACGGTGAAGGAGTAGCATACGAACCATCATTATTAGTTTGGGCTAGTAGAGTCTCGAAGGGACTTGCCACTTTTGGTTTAGGACACACTCTCTGCGGAACTCTATAAGACACAGAGCCTCAATCCAGGGTTCAAGAGCTGCTAGAGCCTGAAGGGCAGCAGCTTGCTGCCTTCTTGCTTGTGATCAACTCCACACCCCTACAAAAACCTAAATCCTAAACCGTGCGTACCACCCCCGAACCTCTGAACTCCTCAGCCCCAAACAAAGCTGAATCGCCAACCTGACAGGCCAAAAAGGGCTCTGCAGGTGATTGCACCATGGACCATTTTGCGGGATCTGGCCCCATTGTCGATTGAGCGAATCATCCATGGAATTCAGAAGCTTCTAACTCTAATGGTCCTAGTGCTATGAGTTTTTGCAACATGGGTTTCCGGCTGAGTTTGTGCACTTCCTGAATGCCACCATCATGACTATCATCTGCACAGTGCCCGCAAATCGAACCCTGTACCCGAATTCCAAAATCCTAAACCTCAACCCGAAACCCAAACACTAAGCCGTAAAACCAAACTCCCCGAACCCTAAACCTTATCACGCCAGAGTTCTGGATGCAAGGTCGCGCCATGTGCGAGCGAATCGTCGAAAGGACGCCCTCCTCACGGCCTTGAGGCACCTGGCATCTGGGAAGTTCACACAAGGGCTCTACACGGTCTTATTGCAAGGGCTGTATGAAGGCCTACCCTAAAGGGTTCACTGTATGGGTTCTATAAGAGCCTACTGCAGGGGCTTACTGTAAGGGTTTACTTTACGGGTTCTGTACGGTCTTACTTTCAGGGTTCGACAAGGGCATAGTGTAAGGGCTTAGGGTTAAGGCTCCCGCGTACAGTATGTGGCTTAGGCTTAGTAGCTGAGTGGATACACTTTACACTTTTTGGGATAATAGTACCCACTATAAAACTGAAAGTGTAAACTTTTGGGGGCTTATGAACTCAGCAACTAAGGTAGAGGCCCTGAAAATTGAAACAGAGTCCTGGGGCAGAGTATAGCATCATCATCATTACGGGTACAATCAGGGGATAGTGGCACTAATGATTCCGACCCCTATATTAGAATCGAACATGGATGCTGCACCCGTTCTGAAGTTGAGACTTGTTGTCACCCCAAACAAGAAAGCTAATTGTAAGCATAGTCACAGCCAAAGAGACTCAAGCAAGCAGAGGCTGTTTTCTGTAGGCTCCTTCGAACGCGTCGTTTCATTGTTATCGTAGCTGGGGGTTCATGTAAATTTAAAGCCTGAAATTCCCGGGGTTATCAAACGAGCGGAGATTCATTAAAGCCAACCTGAAAGCACCCGCCACCAGCAATGCGCCCCGAATATCCACATGCTATATACCTACCAAGCTCGAAACGACGGTTCTGAGCCTCCCTTCAAAAAAAGACAAGCTTAGCGCTCAGGAGGTTTATTTTAAGAGTTTGTGTCTGGAGTTTAGGGCTTTCGGGTGGCGCTTGTAGGGTTTGGGGTTGATGTTGAGGGTTCAAGGTTCAGTGCACGGGGGAGGAAATCCTCAACGTAAACCCTAGAACAAAGAGCCTAAACCCAAAGCCAAACGCCTAAACTGAACCCTACATCCTAAACTGAAATCCCAGACTCTTAACCCTAATTAGTCCATGATGGACTAGCACGGCCCTTTGAGAACAGAAGATCAACTGCACCGAGATTCTGCGAGGCTCCTGGAGGGAGGCCTACAGTGCGATCCGGTGCCGATCTCGGTGAAATTCCTACGCCCTACCTGTAGCCGAAAAGACCTACCTTTGTAGGGCTCCTTGTCATGGTTTCTATATATATATATATATATACATATATATATATATATATGTACATATGTATATACATATATATGTAAATAGTTCCTTAAAATAGTTCCTTATTATTGCTTCTATATATAGATATATAGTTCCTTAAACAAGTAGGCCTTTTCGGCTACAGGTCAGCCCTGGAACCCCAAACATTACAGTCCCAGAGCTTCATCCCTATACAGGAAGGGTTCTCACGTAAGTAATACAGGGGTTTGGGGTTTAGGGTTTGGGGGTTTAGGGTTTAGGGGTTCCGGAGTACCATGCTTTAAATAGCTTTTAGTTGGACCTGTTCCTTCAAGGACCCACTGCGACATGAAAGTTTATGCTGGCTTCTCGCCTCACAGCCTGGAACTGGGCTTTGGAGTACTATACTTTACTACTTTTTTCTTAAAGGAACCCTTATGAAATAGAAGTTTATACTTTTTCTCCCTGGATACTTAAGCCCAGGGAATGTAACGTCGAGGTAGGACTCTTTACGAACAGTACGTGCCGATATAAATAAAATATCCTTCAACATCCGCCGAATCCCACTAGTCATGAAGGCCCCCCATCATAGTGTCTAAGAGTTTTCAGGGTCCTTGGTATGACTTAAGACACCATCTTTGGGTCTCCAAATTGCTAGAACGGCTCTACGAAAGGCTTTAACAATGGGTTCAGGGTCTAAGGTTTGGGATCTAGAGTCTGAAGTTCAGAGTTTAGGATTTACATATGGGTTCGGGGTCTGCTGAGGTTTAGGCGTCAGAGTTTGGGGTTCAGGGTTTAGGGTTTCGTGTTTAAGGGGGCTCTGGAGGTTCTTTGTGGTGGATTGCTTAGGGTTTGGTCTGTTTCGGGGTTGTGCGTTGCCGTTCACTTGAAGGATCAGGGGGGGCGGGGGGGGAAGTGGGTTGGTTATCAGTAACAGAAGTGCAGCAACCCGATCAGGGCATCCAGCCCGAATCCTATCCTAAGCTACTGTCGACTGTAACTGGGCTTTGGAGTACCATACTTTAATAATTTTTTTCTAAAAGGAACCATTATGACATACAAGTTTATACTTTTCTCTCCCTGGTTACTTAAAAGCCCAGGTAATTGCATACTTACATTGCTATGTCGCATGGTCCCTCAGGTAATCACCGAACCGCGGCAGGCCTAAAATGAGCATACAAGCGGTACAGAAGGACATTCTAATCCCTGAGGTCCTAGCCCCAAGGCCCAAAGCCCTAAGCCCTTCGCCGCGTGAGAAAGACCGAAACCTGTAAACCCTCCAAGCACTATGGGCTATTCGACCCTAAAGATCCCTATTAGGACCCTATTAAGGGTAGATTAAGGTACCCTTAAGGTCTAATAGCCCATAGTGGAAGCAAGATCAAGGAGCTGATGGTGAGCATGTTGGAGTCCGGAGCTTGGAGCTGGTATTCCTTGGGCTCAAGACCTGAGGGATGTCACCTTAACCAGCTGGGACTTATCTTTCCTGACCTGGCCCCAATATACAGTGTAGTAAACGCCCTGACACTACTTGTTTGTCGGGTCGCAATCTTAGAATACATATGTATGCAGGCATGCATGCACGCATGCATGCGTGCATGCATGGATGGATGGAGGTAGGTAGGTATGTATGTTTCCCCACTGCACACACATGCATGCGTTTCTTTGCATAAAGAAGCATATATATACGTAGAGAGAGAGAGACATACATGTATGAATATCCACACTACAGTATAGCAAGCAGAGAGGCCTCACACTTGTCGAGTTTGCATTGGAAATTTAGGAGAGGCCAGTTGGTTTGCTTGGCAGGCACCTAACATTCTGCTCGTTTGTCTTACAATCCGAGCAGTGTTTCTACATAACTAGACCACCGAATACGATGCTTGCTTTACCAACAGCTGCATACCCTGATTGCTTGGCACGGCGCTCGAAGTAATGCACGGGCTTTGATTCGCAGAAATACATTCCTTGGGTTCCGACTTGTAATGATAGTATAATACCACAAGCCCTATTGCCAGCTGGCTCCTGTCCACCTGCTGGCTCGCTGACCATGCTAGATTAGCGGACGTCCCGTGGACACGTTTCGCATGTGTCCCGTCTGACGCACGACCTGGCGGTTCAGCCACACTTGCCTCAGTTTCTTATCGGCAACGAGCACAAGTTTACCCAGCCTTTGTTGCAGAAAGTTGCGCAGCATTGTCAACCAAATGTAGATGTGTGGCGCCAGAAATCCGCATGGAACAGCCATGCTACCATGAGGCATTTAAAACGCTGCTTGCACGATGCTTGGGCGATCCGTTGACCTTTAAAGACGCGATATGTGATCCTGATTGACATGCATACGTTCCCGCCGCTCAAAGCAGCTCTGCATTCCAGGCCCGTGAAAGGCCGGGAACCCAAACCCTGGACCTCGAAGTACTAAAACACAAAAGTCTGAGGCCCCAAACCCTGCAGCCTTGAATCCTCCCATCAGACGGACCTTTACCTGGGCTTTGGAGTACCATACTTTAATATTTTTTCTTAAAGGAACCATTATGAAATAGAAGTTTATACTTTTTTCTCCCTGGTTACTTAAAAGCCTAGTTACTAGACTGCAACAACTACTTCCTTAAGCCCCTGAGCCCTCGACTCCTCGAAAGCCCTGAAGCTTCTGAGTCTTCAAGCCGCAAAAAAGACCTAAAACCCCAAAGTCCCAAAGCCCAAACTCGATAAAAGCTCTAAAGCCTTCAAGCCCTAAGCCGCGACCTTATGAAAATTTCAAGCCTCGAACCTTAAACCCTAGGCCCTAAGCTGTATAAGGCCCTGAAACCTTGAAGCGCTAAAGCTTTAAAGCCCACACACAGCATACTTGTTTGCGAGCTTGTGCTGCCCTTTGAATACCCCATTTGAGGCTCCCGCAAACCTTGAACACTATCCTAGACGTTATGCCTTATGCAGCCTCAAACCTAAAATCGTAAACCCTTAGCCCTAAACCCTACGCCTTATATACTATAGGGCCTATATGATTACCAATACTATTGTGGGGGTGGTTCCTGATTATGACTATAGTAAAATATACACCCCAACCCTATTCTAATTTTTTATGCCGCCCCTATATAGATCCCTTATAGAACCCTTAGAGGAACCCGTATAATGCCCTTTACAGGAACCCTATTCTAATCATGAAGGCCCCTAGATGACATCCTGAGGAATGCAGCGACTTTTCCGGGTCCAGAGCTCTTCGCCGAAACGTTGCATTGCTGCGTCGTGGTCGGGGGGCCTGGCTTTAACTGGTTTTTAATGGCCGCGATATCCCTAAACCCTAAACCCAAAACCCTAAACCGTAGTTCCTCTTAAGGGTTTCTTTTGGATGCGGCTTCAGGCCTTTAGGGCTTAAGGTTTAGCTTTGTGCCCAGCTGCAGGGCTAACGCTTCTAGGAGTTAGGGTTTAGGGGTGCTCACTCCCCAAGACTTTTACCGCAGAAGAGGTTTGGAAGAGAAGATCACAGCACTGCCTTAATCCCCAACCTGCTATGTAGGATGAATAAATCATTAGGAACCGGGTAATGAATATTCTTTGTAGCGTTTGCGGTTGTTCTGGCACTCGTCTTGGTACGAGTAGTCTAAACCAAGTACACACCAGCTGAATCCCCCTAAATTCTAAACCCTAAACTTTAAACCTTGAGCCCCAGACCCTAAAATCTTTCCCTTAAGCCCTATATATACCTTAATCCTTAGTCCTGAAACCCCAAGCCCCTAAACCCTGAAACGCAAACCCTTCGAAAGCTTGCAAACTCTCTGAAATGCGAGAAAACCAGGTAAAAGCTACAAAACCCGTTTCAACACCTCTAAAATCCCTACAAGAACCTTAAAGAAAGGCCCAGACAAACCTAGTGAAACCCTTTCAAGCCTTTTCAAAACATGTAAAACCCTACATGAACCCGTAAAAGGCCTAGACAAACCTAGTGAAGACCCGTTCAAACCCTAAACCCTAAGCCCTAAACCCCTAAACCCTAAACCCTAACCCCTAAACCCCTAAACCCCTAAACCCGAACGGAGCATCGTCCAAGGCCGGCGGGCTTCGGCTCACAGTGGAGGAGTTCTCAAAGATTTTGGGGTGGCTTGGCGGAAAGAGGGAGTTTCGGGACTAGAGTTCAGGGGTTAGGGTTTAGGGTTCAGGGTTTAGGGGAAACACCCTATGATTAGGGTTCTAAACCCTAAACCCTCAACCCGAAAAGAGGGGAACAAAACACCCTATGATTAGGGTTTAGGGTTTAGGGTTCAGGGTTCAGGGTTCAGGGTTTAGGGTTTGGGGTTTAGGCCGGGCGAAGAGAGGAGAGCGAAACACCCCGTGGCTGGGGGGTTGCGATGAGGGTCCGAAAGCATTTCAAGGTTTGGTGCGTGGGGTTTGGAGTTAGGGGTTTGGGATTCAGGGTCTAGGGTTGAGGGCTGGACGGCGACTCTTGAGGGCTTCAGGTGTATAAGCTTGTTGGGATTTGAAGTTTCGGACGAAGATGTCAACGCCTCGGTGGCCGTGCTGTCTTCTATGGTTGCTTACGATCGGGATGTCTAGGGGCTGGGTCTTGGGAGGTTTAGAGTGTAGAGTTTAAGGGAATACCCAGACCCCCGGGAGGATCTAGAAAGTACCTCCCCTAATTTGGGGCCCCATACTACTAAGGGTACGTTATAGGAACCCCCATTAAGGGATCTACTTTTTGGATCCTCCCGGGGGTCTGGGTAGGGGCCAAGCTTGCTTTCAGGAGGGAACTGATCCTGGTTCAGATCATATTGTATGGCGGTCTGAATATTTAAGTTGCTCCTATGACCAGACCTTCCTGTGGTAGCAGTGGTAGAGTATACCCGAACCTTACTCGAACGATCTGTGGCCTCTGGAGTATGTTTTTTCTCTCCGGTTGGGCTTGTGAAGTTGGGTGCAGCTTCCCTCGATCGACTGCAGGGCTGTTCAGGGGACGATCAAGAGAATAGCCAAATTTCAAAAATCAGCCGAACCTTTTACATTTTATTATAAAAACTAGACCCTAGCAAAGCCCAAACCCCAAACCCCAAGCAACAAAAAAGGCACATTTTAGGTAACCCTACAGACCCCTAAGAGGCTGTAAAGCGACCCGAATCTTCCACCTCAGAGGCTCCTGGTGTTCCGCGGGGCGCCGGTGCCGCAGATCCGGGCCTTTCTGAACGTCGCACTTCCGAAGGCGGGGCGCGAAGGAGCTTTCGGTGTTAGGACTCTTGGGGCCTTAGATTGCGTCTATCCAGGATTTTGGGGTGGCCTCAGGGTCCAGGAGTTGTAGGATTTAGAGTTTTGATTGAGGACTCGGATGGTTCAGAGTTTTGACATGTCTTGACGTTCGAACTTTGGGGGGGGGGGGGAATCTATGTCGGGTATGTAGAACCTGGCGGTTCTGAAGTTTTGCCGTTCCTAACAATTTAAAGTTAAAGGATTTGCATGTGTTGAGGAGTTTGCAGGTGTGGGACTTGTAGGGTTCCCTTTAGGGTTTAGGGTTTAGGGTAGGGCCCCAGAAGGGTGAAGGAAATTTGGTCGCTCCCTGTTCAAAGCAGAGCCACGGTTTAGGGTTTAGGGTTTATAGGGTTTAAAGCCTCGCAGTTCAGGATTTTGGGGCTGGTAGGGCGGCGCGCATGCTCTTGGGCTGAGTGTTGTTTAGGAGATGCGTATTAAGAGACTGTGGTTTGCTAGATTCTGGTAGGGGGTCCTTTAGGATGTTATGCAGTTTCATGTGATCTTCTTCGGCCGATTGGTTAGGGTCGCACTAGTGAGACATTCACAAGGCCGAAGCCCATAAATGCAAATCTGCGTCCCAGCAGGTTCAACCCTTCCTAAAGTAGTGTGCGACATGTCACTTGGCAGTCCATTCTTCAGGTGACTGGTGCCCTGGGAAGCCTGAAAGCACGAATCCCTGAAGCCAAAGTCCCCCAAAGTATTTACAGGCCGCCAACCCGGTCCCGGTGATACCGGCTGGCCTCACTGACGCTGAGGCAGAGGGAAGTTCGAGGAAGGGGTAATCAGTGCAGGAGGATTGTTTCGGGAAGCCTGCGCCGACATGTCCGCTTGATACCATGCCATGCAATTCTACATGGGCGTTCGAGATTTTGGAACTGGAGCCTGGGGTTTGAGGGCATCGCATCTGATACTGTACCCAGTGGCACTGCACCCGGCTCGGGGTCCCTCGTGCCCGCGAGAATCCCGCGAGATATGCTATGCTCTTCTTGTCTCAGTGTAGCTAAGAAACATCAAGGGAGACCACTGACCCTGACCCTACAGCCCAACGCCTCTATCCTAAACCCCGAAAGGCAGGGGTTGTCCAGAGTTTACACGGGAGACCCAGGTTTTGGGATTTTGGTGTTTGGAGTTCTGTGTTTTGTGATTCACGGCTTGGGGTTTCGGCGGCTGAGGGCTTACTATGGAAGATTTTTTCCGTTGGGAGCCTTATGCCAATTATGATTATAGCAGACTATACCGTAAACGCCAATTCGAATTATTTGCGCCCTTACATAGAGGGTCTGGGCCGGTTTGGGGTTTGGGGGTTTAGGGGTTGCTCTGGTGAGGCCGACCAGATGTTTCGCGACGAGCGGGAGTGCGTTGTGGAGGCACCCGACAGCGCAATGGGCTTTGGGGTTTGGGCGGGGGGTGTCCTGAAAAGTCGTATGTGCTGGTAGTGAGAGCACTGTATGCTCCCTCTGTAGGGATATAGGAGGATCTTGATGCTTTCTGTTAGAATATTTAGGGTTTATGGGTCCTTGAATCTGTAACCCTGAACCTTCGGCCTCCGGGTTCCTTCTGTCCTTCAGGACGATTCTGCCTTGCTGTCGGAGGACGAGGCGTGGACATGGCCAGGGTTGCACCTTTGACACTGAGCGGCCCGAAAAGCTTTTGCTGCACTGCTGGTTTATGTGCTTAGCACGAGAGGTCCAGAGGGGAGGATATCGGGTTCAGACTAGCGCTTAGAGTCTTCGGCCTGTTTCTGGCTTTTGAGCCTACACTTTCGTTGAAGTTGTGATTCTGGGGTTCAGATGTAGGAGTGCTCATATCCATGCGTCTGGAAGCATTCGAGAATGTAAGGGTGGACATTCGAGGCTTTTGCAACCTTTGAAGGTTAAGAAGGTTTACAGTGGACGGCAGTGGCCGCCGTTTAAACCCATCATGGGCTCGCAAATTGAAAAGCCAGCGGTTGGGACAAAGGAAAGGCGTTGTGGCGATGTTGCAGCGTCTGTATGCCTTATGTCTTGATGGTCCTTTATGTGCAGCACGTTTAAGACTCCACTCAGCATGCTCTTCTTGTTGGCTCGGTTTCGACTGCTGCGTCCCACAGCAGTGACATCAACCAATTAGTCGAGAAGCATCGAAAAGAAGCCAAGAGGATGCCTCAGCCTACGTTTTCGTTTCTCACAAAACTTAGCGCATTGAACCTCACCATACTGACAGGATGCCCCGGGAACCTCTACTGTAGGATGTGCTAACACGCCGGCTGCAAATACTCCAAGAGGGAGAAGGTACATGCGGCATATAAGAATTACGGAAAAGAGCTACAGTTGAAGGATGCAGACGCCAACTCGACATGGCTGGGGTTTCAGATCAGAAGAACGAGCCAGATCCTCGCCCGCCCCTAAACCCCACAGCTCTGAACATACAACACTATACACCCACGTGGTTCGGGTGAGACAGGACGACGAAGATCGTGCAGGTCCCCCTCCTTCCTCAGTAGTCCTGCAGAGATGCCAGATCCTCAACAGGAGTTGTGCCAGGTTGGGGGGTCAGGGATATAGATTTCAGGGTTTGCATGGGCACTAGGGGTTTCCGGTCCAGGGAGTTGGGATGCTAAGATCTCTTGGAGGTCCCACTCACGTCGGCCAAGAACTTGTTGGATTTAGGGCTTAGAGTGAAGCCATGTAGACACAATACTAAAACGATTGAATTTGTTCGAAAGCCCGGCTACAGGTGTTCAAGCGCCCCATTGCAGTGCCTGCACCCCGTAGCCAAAAGGATACGCAGCAATAGCTGGGGGGGCTGAGGTCTAGTCGACGGTTTGGGAATTGTGGCACTGGAGCCTCCTGTTCTCCTAGACCCATTGAAGCTTACATGCCAATCCCTGAAGCGCTCACTCGCATCCCCCTCCCTATCTCTCTGAACGCACCCTGAACCTTGAGACCCTAGTGCTCGAAACTGCCTTTGGAACAGACCCTTCCTCGTACACCCTTGGCCCTAGACCGCACCTCCCTTCAAACGCGAGAATACACTCCTCAAATGAGCAATCCCTCAAATGCTGAATCGTAGCTCTTGAAAGGCCTCGCTATCTGTTATGGTTGATGAAGGTATGCAGAGGCCTCCTTGCTTAGGTCGCTACAAGCCCGAGCTGAATGGACGGCGCGATCCTGGGCACTCACAGGGTTGAGGTTCAAAAATTGAAGGGTTTACGGCTTATGGCTTGCAACTTAAGTTTTGGCTTTGCGTTTTTGGGTTTGGGGCCAGGGCCATGGATTCGAGGGGCAGTCTTGACTTCAGAGGCCTAAAAGGAGGCCACAAGTGGCCATGGCCATGTTCGGGGATCGGTATGTGTTACAGTCTGTCACTGGGAAACTTACTGCTACTTCCTGTTGAGTCTGTTTGCTGCGATTTTAAGTAGAGGCAGTATCCTTGGTGTTATATACTTACTGTTACTTCCTGTTGACTCTGTTTGCTGCGATTTGAAGCATAGAGGCAGTATCCTTGTTGTTATTGTTGCACGGCCAGTATCATTATGCTTCAGGACTATTCTTGTCATCAGATTTGTCCGACCTTATGTTTTGGATCTAGGGTGCGGATGTAGCGCTGTCAATTCAAGAGTTGTGCGCGGCACGAAAGAGCATTACCCTGCTTGAAGGTTCATAGGCTTTTCTTGTACGTAGGTACGAATAGTCTTTATCCAAATAGCACCTGGAAGCTACTCAAATCCTTGAAACACGCCTGAAGCCTTTTCACATCCCATGCCACCAGTCCCAGAGACTGTGTGGGCCTTTCAGGTGCTGAGGGTTGCTAAGTTTCGGGTATGGGGTTGCAACTATTCTTACTCTTGTCCTCGCAAACTCTTAGCTCTATGTAGCTGTTTGGAGCCATGCGGACAGTACTGGTGGTCTCATGCGCTAGGACTTCCCACATGGTCGCTAGAGTCGGGTTTGAGGTTTCCTCGCTACTGACTGACTTCCTAGCTGCTGGGGCGGGTCCTTTCCATGACTGCAGCTCAAAAGCAATGATAAAGCGTACTTTCGACGGCAAGACTTTCTCGCTTCTCGCAGCCGCGCTACTTCCTAGACTGCGGTTGATTCAGAAGTGTAAATTTCAGGCGTCGTTCCGAAAGGATGCTTCTGGGCTTCTCGTTCTCTCCCCCTCTCTCTCTCTCTCTCTCGCTCTCTCTCTCTCTCTCTCTCTCCCTCTCCCCCAAACTCGTGGATTCTTGTTAGGGAACTACCGGATTCGGGTTTGCAGGGTTTCAGAAGGACCCAGTTTACGTGAATCAAGTGAATATTGTGGCTTCTTGATTAAGCTCATGTTAAGAACCCCTTCACAAGAATCCAGTCTGTGTATTGGTGTAGTCGTCCTTTCTTAGACATCTTTGATTGAGTCTTGCGGATTGAACGTCATAGACTGGGTTTCGGGCATGGCATTGAAAGCCCAGCTAGAGCAAAGTGTTTTACTTGGAAAATTCGCGGGATCAAGTAGCTCGGCTAGTTTAGAATTTAGAAATTAGTTCAGAGTCCTCAACTTTCCAAGTGGTGGTTTTGAGGATCGTAGTTAGGGGATGATTTTCGGCAGGTATGTCCTTAGCTTGGAACTGTCTGCCCCGGGAAGACCCGTTGCTCAGCCGCAGCTACAGGGAAGGAGTTTCGTTGCCAACCCTCCACGGCTTTTGGGTGTAGGGTTCACCCGCAGCCCCCAAGATTTATCCCCATTCAAGGAATTATGTAACGAATTCATACTGAGCCTACAAATTTGGGTTGTCAGGGCTGCAGGCAGGTAAAGGGCTTTGGTTTTGGGATTTAGACCCCCGAAGCCCTGCCCCCCACCAGGCTCCAGGCAAGGTGTATAGGGGCCGAGATATTTAGTAAGATTAGGCTAACAACCAGGGTTGTATACTATGGTTTTGAGGGATGTATAGGGGTTTGAGGATTCTCTTCATATAGTCCCTATTATAATCACAGTATACTAACCCCAAAACCGTTTTCGATTCTAATCTCGACTTATTGCGTCAAAGTTCCTTGACCCCTGTAGGCCCTAAAAAGATCTTGTACATGGTTAGCAAGAACACAGGTTTAGGGTGAATCTGAAAACGGTTGAGAGAAGGAATCTGTTAAACCCACCTTATAATCCTTGAAACAGGTTGCTGCTGTAGAGTTTTAAGGTTTAGAGTTGTAGGGGTTTGAAGAGTTTTGGGGTTCAAGGAATTGTGGAGTCTAACGGTCCCGAAAGCGGACCTTCAAAACTAGACTAGGGTTTTGCGCTGTAGTACAGAACAATTCGAAGGAGCCGTAAGGAACAGTTATCAATTCTTCAGGCCCCTGCTAGGAAACTCGAGTATCGTGCCAGGATGACGAAGAACGGGCGCTGGAAAGCCCAGCCCGACCCACATGTCTTCAACCCTAAACCATGGAAGCGATTCAAATCTCTAGCTTTAGGGTCGCTTCACTGGAATATCCGGGGCTTCAACATCACAGCAAGGTCTCGAGGTGTATGATACCACAGTTATGAGAAATACAGAGCCCTTGAAATCTTTTACTCCGGATTTCGACCTTAACGGGTTCCACTACATTTGGGTTCCCCAAGCTTGTCAAGCCCTCCTACACCCATTTTCTCGCAAACCACTCGCAAGCCGGATCCGCTACGCAAAAGGCTGCTCGGGAAACTGTCCTAAACCCTAAACCCCCAATCTGAATCTTCAGAGATTATAAACACACGGAGGCTTTAGCAGTGGGTTTAGGTACCTTCGGTAAGCATGTTGTTCTTCTGAAATCATGCATGAAGTTGTCATTGCTTGTGGTGCTGACAACGGAACCCTTTGTTACAAAGTCCCGAGGCGCAGAAATGAATCCTGGCCCACTGCCCCTACAGGGTGGTTGAAAAGCCTGAGCTCCAAACCCAAGCCGAACCGCCAAGCAACCGTGGCACGCCCAGCTCCCCGAA
This sequence comes from Symbiodinium sp. clade A Y106, assembly GCA_003297005.1. Classification (NCBI taxonomy): domain Eukaryota; class Dinophyceae; order Suessiales; family Symbiodiniaceae; genus Symbiodinium; species Symbiodinium sp. clade A. Next base: position 68,250 of record BGNK01002825.1, read on the forward strand.
AAAATGGGCAGAAGAATTACAGCCAAACCTTGGGAGTTGCGGTGTTCTTCTTTCAAAAAGTCGAACTCCCTGCCACTTGGGTTTCAACACGGCCGAAGCTGGCTGCTACGCCCAAAGCGTCCCCAAAAAGCTGCAAGCCTGCAACCTCCCCCCCTTTGTCTACCTTTGGTTAGTAGGGAATGGAAGAATGGTAGGAATAGGGGATATTTAGACTTCCTTTAAAGGGGTCTATAGGGTTCATTAAAAGGGATCTATAGGAAGAATGGCAGTAATAGTAGCTATAATTGTACCCCATTCCTCCATTTCCTACTATCCAAAGGTAAGTTTGTGAGCCATCGACTGAAGCACCGCGATTGTCAGGAGGCTGTAGCAGGCAAATTTCTTGTAACCCCTGTCAGCCCCCAAATCCTAACCCTTAACCCCAAAACTCCCAAAAATCGCTCAACTCTGGTGGAGACCTCGTCTCGGTCTCCCAGTCGTGCCCTTGTGCACGTTTTAGTTTGGGCTCGCCTGACTAAATCCGAGTAGTAGGACTAAGGGTACCTTTATTATGTATTGTCTTCTTCTTATTAATAACTTACTAGTGTTATTCATCTTATTCTGCTAATGAATGGGCCACTGGGGAACCAGGTCAGTAGTTGCTGGGTCTGGCATTCCGGGTTTGGAGTTTCATGGCAAACGCTTCAGGCCCTCGGCCCAGATAGTTGGGGCGGAAGTCACAGCGCTGGATTTCTTGAGTTACGCATAGCGCAAGCTTCATAATTTCCGGCATTGGCTGGCTGGGTAAGTATCCTATTGAAACTTCAGTTTTCACAGTTCCTTCTGGTTCTCAGAGCGTTATATCACTCGGAAAGCAACAATCCTGTACTTCCCGTTTGGTTTGAGAAGAAAGTCTTGAGGTCTACCAGAAGGACGCGTTCAAGGAGCAGGACAGGGGTTTTGGCCGCTCTGATCCTCAGGGTAGTGGTTCTTTGCAGGGGTTTAGATGGTCTAGACAAATCTCCGAAGTGCAGACTGTAATACGGAGACGCTGTCCAAGAATAAATCGGTGGCAAAGCCGAGTCTGATCTTCAGCTTGACAAACAATGTAATATTGCTGTCGAATTGTAATCGGGCTATGAAACATCCCAGCTGTTGAGGTAGGTCGATGTCGGGGTGATTGCATTCAGGGCAACTCAATCAATGGAAATATTGGGAATGAATAAGCAGCGTGTTGGACATGTTCTGCTCCAGAAGCTGTTTGAAAGTCCTCACGTTTGGGTTCTCCGGCTGCATTTGCACAGGCTCCGGTCCAACGCAATTAGTGAAGAGAGTAGAATCGAAACCAGGCCCTGGTCACATCCCGACTCAATTAGGGAAGGCAATAGAATCGAAGGCTTTTTGGCTACGTTTGCAGTGCCAAGATCATAAAATCTATCGCCTCCGATGGCGTGCAACCAACACCCATAGCCCCAAACCCCGTAAACCCCGAAACCCCTAAAGCCCAACAACCCCGAACCCTGAACCGGAAACCCAAGACCCTACTAACTATTAACAGCTACGATTAACATGATTAACACAAACTAATAACAACCTATGTAATTGTAATTTTTAATACCCCAATAACAACCTATGTAATAGTAATGTATAGTACCCGGAGGATCCTGATTCGGATCTGGAGCTGGTTCAGGTCGATGGGCAGGACTGGTCTCGGGCTTCGGCTTAGTGAGGATCAGCTCTTTAACTTTGGGGCTTGGACTTGGGGGATTTAGGGTTTGTTTAAGGTGACTGCGCCTCTAAGAGTCCGGGGCTGTTTTTTTGGCGTTCTCCTGGTTTCGACCTGGCGGTTTCCCGGTTTGGGCAGGGGTGGGGGGGGGG